>CM021100.1:919319278-919531973 GCA_007115665.2 Sequoiadendron giganteum
GATCGCCATTGCTTTCGGTCTTTTCTGACACTTCCTATTTTTTAGGGATTCTGCTTTTTTTATTTTTGGCATTTTTTGGCCATTCTGGAGTTCCTATTTTTTAGGGATGCTTTTTGCTTTTTTTTATTTTTGGAAAGTTTCTATTTTGGGAAAAAGTTTCTATTTTTGGATCCTACAGAGCAGAAAATCAACATGTCTCCAGAAATCAAGAAAATCAAGGTAAAGTGAAAAAGGTTTGAAAAATGGCAAAAATTTTGGAAAAATGCTTAAGTCTGAGAATCGCGCCCTCAAGAAAGGGGATGGCACAAAAGGTTCAAAGTCCGCCCTACCTTTGGCATGCCAAAGATAGGCACTGGCAAGAGATATGCCAAGTCCGCCATAGGCAAGGTGGTCTCCAAGTCCGCCATAGGCAAGGTGGTCTCCAAAGTCCACCATGGCATGAAGGTTGCCAAGTCCGCCCTTGGCATGAGGAAGCTAAAGTCTGCCCAAGATGTTTGGAAGAAGCGCATGGCACAAAAGGTACAAAGTCCGCCCCTAGAGAAAGATGGCATGAAACTCATAAAGTCCGCCCAGCCTAGAAAGATGGCATGAAACTCATGAAGTCCGCCCAGCCTAGAGAAAAATGGCAAGAGGCACATGAAGTCCGCCCCAAGAAGTGTGGAGAAAGGTAAAATATGAAGGGGTGTGCTCCAAGATGTTCGGAAAGGGGTGAAATTACAAGGAAATTCATTGGAAATTGGATTAAATGATTGAAACAAATGAAATTTGCCATTGGACAAGGCACGAATAAAATTCGCCATGGCAAGGAAAGTGTAAGACAAATGGAGAATAAAATACGCCATAGGCAGGAGATTATAAGAAATTCGTCCAACTTTGGAAGGAAAATTATTCTAAGGCATGAAAAACGGAGAAATGTCTAGAAGAAGAAGAGGTTTAGCCGGCACAAAAAACCATCCTCAGCACAACGGAATGAAATTCTTTGGCACAAAATGAAGAGTGTTTGGCAGAGCAAGCATGAAGTCCGCCCCTCTCAGCTTGGAAAATTCCTAAGGCATGGTAAAAAAATGGCAAAGTGGCAGAGATCTCCAAGTTCGCCCAACCCAGAAGATGAATCGTTTGGCTAAATAAAAATGTCCAGAAGGTCAGAACTCCGCCTAGAAAGTTGAAATTTGGCAGATAAGCTATTGAGCATATTTTGGCTAGGCAGACAATTTGAAAAGAGATATTTTGACTCTGACGAACGAATTTAGCCATGTATCAATTTTTAACGGGTTGGAATTTAATATTTTAATATTTTTAATTATTTCCTTGACACTTAGGGAATTTTAATTAAAAATTCGAAAACCGGAGATTATTTGGAAGATTAAACTATTCTGCCTTAGATAAATTTAACTTTGCCATGATTCGAAGATTTAAAATACGTTGGAAAATTAATTTTAAACGATTAATTTAATATCTTTTCCAACACTTAGGCAATTTTTGAGAAAATTTGAAAATCTCAAGCAGAGAGGACACAGATGTGAAAATCAGGAACTTGCCTCGATAACTGAAAGTGAAATTAGAAGTTTGCCAATCTGAGAAGAAAATGTTTCTAAAAATTGGAAGAAAATCAAAGGAAAGAAAACAATGCCTTGAAGAAAATCGCACTTCTCAGCCATAAAATGAGTTTCAGCAACTCATTTCTTCACAATTCCGGCTGAGAAGTAGCTATCTCTCTCGAATCTTCAGGAAATCATTCGCAGAGGAGAAATTTATAAGAATAACACTGTTGTGAGAATCGAGGTAGCATTTTCTTGTTGACAGGTGTGATTTTTTTGGGAGAAGTAATTTATTTCTTTGCTGAAATCATACTTTCAGCATATTGGCGCACCTCTTCTGGCAGATTTTTTTGAATTTTTAAATTCATTCGCAGCCAGAACACGATCTTCGAGGTTTGGAAGTTAATCGACAATGTGTTTGCACTGTGTTTCTATCTTCTACTTTGTTTCCGGCACGAATTTCATTCATTGATAGGCGAATTTAATTACTTTCAGCTTGCTTTTTGACAGAAATTTTAATTAAATAGGCTGAAAGTGCGATTTGTATCCAAGCTACACCCCGGAACAAGTTAATTTTAAATGATCTTGTATTAATGTTAAGAATGTTGTGCTTGCAGGTTGACGATCGATCAAAGGGAAACATCCAGGCAGGCACAGATGAAGTTCGCAAGAAAAGGATCTCAGCCGGAAACCAGAATAAAGTCAAAGTGGAAAGATGTCTCGGACACTGACCTTGGCCACATTGACCTTGGCCACATTGACCTTGAAGAATTTAAGAAGAGAATATATGGGCATAATGGACCTTTGCCAACGCCTGCCGCTAGAAGGATGGTGAGAAACGGCATATTTCAAGCTGCCGGATTCCCACCTGCGCTTGGCTGTGCTGAACTTATGGTGGAGTGCGCACTTCACTATGATGCTGAGTTGAGGCGGATTGTGGCACCCGATGGGAGAGTGTTGGCACATCTGACAGAGTTGGCCATTCAGGAGGCCTTCGGCATTCCGGCATATCCTAAAACTGTCTACAAGACCAAGGAAGATGCTCAGAAGTTATATGATGAAAGCCCTGGCCTTTGTGCCGCCAACATTAACAAGTCGTGGCTGGATAAGCCTAGGCCGTCGGTCAAGAAGATGCCCAAGAAGTTGCTGCGCACGGACTTCAAGGAAGACTATGGAGATATTATTATCTTGCTGAACAGAGTGGCAGGCAATCCCTCAGGAGCACCCTTCGAGTCGTGGATGTATTACTTCATTGAGGACCTCACAGAAGGTGTCAAGATGTTCAACTGGGCGAGAATGATAAGCAACAATCTTCACCACCAGCTTATCAACCTAGAGAAAACCAAAACGTTTTATATGAGTTCTTATGTCATCTATATGTTGGCTAGAACTTACAAGTATGCAGGCTTGATATGCAAGGGCACGGTCGGCGGTGGGTCAAATGAGCTGAAGGCATACGACTGCTATCCACAATTGCAGTTGAAGGAAAAGGCGCACTTCCGGCGGGCTCATGACGCTTTCCTCATGTATATCACCAGTATACTCCAGGGAGGAACGCATCAACGGCTGACTCCTGAGGCCAAGAAGGTGATTGGTAAATATGGGTCATGGTTTATCCAGTATCCCCGATTTACGTACATCAGAATCCAGGGATTCACCGGGAGCCCGTACCGTCTGCCCATCTTCCCCACAAATAAGATGGTCCTGCTCGAAGTGCTGAGGCAGTTAGAAGAGTTCCAAGGTCTTCAAAGGGTGAAGCAAAAGGCGGCAATAACTTTTCCCTTCTTTATAGGGAACATGCTGGAGTCTTGCCCATCATCACAGGCAGCTGACAGTGCTAGAATCGAGATACAGCATTACCCTTTTTCCCCATATCCGGCCAGAAATCACTACGACCCCCATCACCACATCAAGATGGTGGATGGAAAGAGATACAAGCATAGGGTCGAACTGGAGGACTTTTGGGCGAATGCTGCGGATGAATTTGAGGTCAGACGGAAGATGTGGTCCAGATTGCCGCTCAGTTTGATCAAGGGAACAAAATTTTGTCATGTGCCAGATCAGTTAGAGGAGGACGAAAATCAGACGCAGCCACGCTTTGATGAGAGTTCGGCTTTGCCAGCTGTCCGGTGGTCAGAAGCAGAGCATGCTGACTTGAACATCTTGATGAGGCTTGTCATCAAGTTCACTCAGTGGTGGGTTGATCAACAAGTTCAAGAATTAAGGCGCCAAAAGATAACCCTGACCTATGACATGCTAAGCGAGGCAGTCTTATTCTTCCAACGCGGGCGCATCCCAAGACGTACAAATGATGGAGACCACCACTTCTAGGAAGAGAAAAGAAATAGCTGAAGGAAAGGAGCCAGTCCAGAAGCAGGCCAGGATAAAGCCTTCTCAGTCGGCCGCCTCTAGGAATATTGAGGAGATATTAGCTACTGCCGATGCTTCACTGGCAGACATGAGGGATCCTTCTCCGGTTCCTGAAGACAACACAAAGCCTCAGCCAGATGACGATGCGCCGCCTTCTCCCACGGGCATCGAAATATTGGAGTCAGATGACGACGATGTGGGCGCCCAAGATGAGGATTTCTAGGAAGGGATGATTTCAGCCCTTAGGGGAATTGTGGATGTTCCTGACAAAGAAGGTGTGCCGGAGGAAGACGGTGTTGAGCAGCTTACGATCCCGGATTGGCTGAAGGAAAGGCTAAAGGTACAAGTGCCGGCAGATGAACTAGAAGAAGATGATACGGCAGACTTTTTGGCCAGACTGTCTCAAACCGTGGCTAAAAAGCCGGCGAAGAAATTCTCCAGCATACAGAGAGACGAGGCCGGCAATAGGACAGTACAGATTGCCGTGCCTACAGCGGACAAGCCGCAGGAGGATATGGCTCCACAGGATTACGCCATCACAACCATTGACTTGGGTCCAACCACTAAGGGCCAAGAAATGGAAGATTTGGATAATTCTGTGTCTGCCATCAAATCAAGGTTGGTGAAGGAGGTAGCCAAAAGAAAGGAGTGCCAATTGGAAATTGAGCGCTTAAGAGAGTACATCTAGCACTTGATCAAGCCACTTGATCAGGATATTACGGCGGCTCCTCTACTTCCCAACTCTTCACAAGAGGCTGTTAAAGAGATAGAAGAAAACAGGCTCACGGTTCAGGAGGCCAAAGAATGGATAGCAGCCAAGGGGATTGAAGCTGAGACATTCATAGAAAGATTAACTTTGGTTTATGGTCAGGCCACTGCCTTACTTTCTAGGCTAGCCTCCTTGGCAGAAGTATGGGACAGCCTTCCGGACGCGCAGGATAGGATAATCCCTTGCCTTAGGATTCTGAAAGGAGTTCCTAAGCAAGAATTGATAGAGGGAGGCGTCATCGCAGCGGGAGCAGCCTATGACTTCCACACTTGGTATTGGGCCTTGACGGCACGAGGTGAAGTCTTGGAGAGGGTAAAGGTTGACGGCGTCAGATTGGAGGAACAGGTCAAGGAAGTTCAGGCCAAAATCCTCAACATAATTGTCGATATCCTGGATAAAGAGGCTCTGCGAGAGAATGACCTGCAGTTGGAAGTTTTGAAGGAAAGTGTCCAGGAAAATATCTTCGACATCACTGGACGCATCTTGAGGCAGGACTGGGCCAAATTGGCAAACTTCCTGAGTATCCGGGAGTCCTTTGAAAAGACTGAACCAGAGTGGGAGGAGACCTTCGCCAGATGCGCTGAGAGCATGGATGGGCTGGAATTTAGAATCGGCATGCTTCCACAGGTTACCATGGATGAGGTTGCCTTGATCGTGTCCAGATTCGGTGAATACACGGTGGCTAGAGAGGATCAGGATGTAGTCCCTTGAAAATAGCTCCGAATGCCAACTCATTGCTGTTCATTGCCAGTTAACTGAAGTCATGTTGGGAAACCCTAATTAGGGTTTCGTTTGTTAAATCTTGACCGTCGGCTCATGTTTAATCTGAGCCATTTATTCAATTTATGGAACTCTATATAAACTCTTGGACCCTCATTTGTAAGGTGTGAAGTGAGTAATAAAAAATTGTTGCGACGAAACTATTTCCGTTTATAAAAGCTCTTGTGCATGATTTGCTAAGAACAACTTTTATTTTCAAGTAGTATGCAAGGTTTAATATTTCTCCTTCAACACTTAGAATAGAATTAGAATAGCATTTCATTACATGTTAGTTAGATGAATGATAGATTTGATCGCAGTGGTGGATAAAATTTTGCTCATACTTTTGTTGAGTGGATGATTTGCACTCGACGTGTAAAGTTAGTCTGAGCCATTAAATCGTGGATGCTTAACTTCTGTTTGTTTTGATTATCAATTTGAACATGAAAACCATTATCACCTCCGTTGAAGATTGCACCCGCTTCGCGTAGTTGTCCGAAGGAGGCGAAACGAAGTGTGGTTACCCATTTTGTCTAATCGCTGCTGTCTCTTGAATTCTTAAGGCGTAGTTTAGATCTCTAAACCCTTATCCTTTTGCCCTTTTTTTGGAATATCTGAAATACCCATCGAAAGAGCTTCAACGATAAAACCGCCTAAGTCCTCAACTCGCGAAATGAATTTTACGTAAGTCCCCCTTGTGATTACCAGCAAATCACAACGCCCATTGACCTTGTCCATATGTCATAACCTGGCCAAAAGAAACATTGGAGTCATTGTATTATCTTCTAGGTATTTGCAATTACTTTTCAAGAGAGGATAAAGTGTCCTTGGGCATTTTATTCTGTGTATGGTGGCATATTCAAAACACACACCAACAGATCTGAATACCTAAAGTTACCCCTTTGAAGATTGCATCGGTTTCGTGGAAGCTGTCCAAGGTGAGGCAAAGCAGAGCTTGGTTTAAGTTTGCAAGAATTGATCTCTGTGTCCCGCATTTAGAGTAGACAATAGCATTTATAATCCTTGCATCCATTTAAATTCAACATTTTCTGGTTAGTCTAGGAAATTCGAGCTTCATTGGTATACCCTTCGAGTCTTGACAATCCTTTTCGCGTAAGCAATCACGTAAATCCCCTTGAAATACCAGCAAATCACATCGAGCCAACCGAGTCTACGTCCACTGCATGAAGGAACCTTGGAGTTGAATGCATGATCTTTCGCAATCTTAGCATGCAGGATATTTTGATCAGGAAAGGATAGAGTAGCCATTGGAAACTTTTTTCTGTGTTGGTGTGGTCATAAAACACCCGTCAACAAGTGTGACGTGCTGGCGTCCTTGAGGCGCGCTGGCGTCTTGTACTGACCAGAAAACGAGTGTCATAGAAAATGGCAAAGTGGCTACTAGCAATCTGATTGCTAAGAACTTACAAAATGCAATAAAGTAATAGAATGTGATAAAGGTGAAATAAAGTAAAGTATAAATGATAAAGAAAAAGATAAGAAAGAAAGTTCTTACAACCATGCAAGTGATGAAGCCTCTAGCATGTGAATGTCTTCAATACCTGCATGTGGAATATCTGGAGAAATTGTTGGGGTTATATAGGGGTTTGTCTCAGTCAAATCCCCGTTTTGGTGTTCCCACCTCCACGGACAGCCAGATAGAGAGAGAGAGTGCGACCGAAATGGACAAAGCATGTGGTGAAAGCAAAACCCGCTTCAAAAGTAGAACCTGCACCACCAAGTTTGAGTGATAAAAGCAAACCCCGCTCAAGGAGGAGAAACCGTATCACAAAAGAGTTGATAAAAGGAATCCCCGCTCGAGGAGGAAAACCCGTATCATGAAGTAGAGATGCAAAGATAGGGGATATGGAATTCTAGGATGCCCTCAAGCATGAGATAAGGAAAGTATCATGTGCAAGAGCCAAGGGCTGCAAAGAGTGTTGCAAAGATGTGAGAGTGCTGCTGTGGCAAGTTGTATGGAGGTTTGCAAGCAAGAGATAGTGAGAAGGAAGAGAAGAGTTCAAGGTAGAACCCAAGGAGGAACAAATGGATTGAAAGAATGGATTAAAAAGAGATAATAGGAGGGAAAAGAAGTTTCCCGAGCCGTTTCAGGGCGTCTCCAGCCATTATCACCGACAAAAGCATATGACAAGTGGCAAACATGCACAAAAGCGGTCATTTGAACATTGAAATGTTGCAGGACGCTAGCGCGATGCATAGAAGTCCGCACGGTGCACTAGTGTCTAGACACATCACACTACAAAACGACACGAATGAGAAAAGCACAAAGTTCGATGCAAAGTGGACGTACAAGGGTAGTTGCTGAAAAGGGGAGCTAGAGCATGCTGAGAAGGGAAAAAGGCTGATGTAGGGGCTAAAATGAGCCTACACAAGATGCTAAGGGAATGGACACTAAAGCGGACACAAGAATGTATGTGAAATTGCAAGGGGTGCAATTTTAATACTATACATTTTTCCCCCACTTTAGCAAGCATATGATTCTATGCTAATATGCACGCTCAAGGATATCTACTAAACATAAATAACATCATATGCCAAAAGGATACTGTAGAGGAAGCAAATAACTCTTCGAACCACATAAGCATGTGCCCAGGCTGAAGACCTGCAAAACAGATGCATTAGACAAGAAAAAACCTGCACAAAACAATGATGTTAGAACATAAAGGACTATAGGATTTGAGTCAACAAAGTGAAAGAGACCTCGATGTAAAAGGTTGTCTCAGTACTATGCATCGTCCCCAAATTAAGAAATAACACGCGAAGAAGAATTCTAAGACGAAGAAAGGATGGGCATATACTCAAGATGAAGAATAGGTAGATCTTCGATCTGGTATATACAATTGAGAAGAGAAAGAAATGGAGAAGAAAGGAATGAAAATTCCAAGGGAGATGGCTCCACAGGTATTCGAACCCAAGGAGATTTGAACAAAAGGACTCTGTAGTTCCGCAGAACTATGAAGTTGAACAAAGTGCACCGAAGGCCCTCAAACCAATGGTGGACAAATCCCGTAGGATGTAAGCATCTTACAAACCCACAGACCTGTAAGAAGGCGTCCTTCAAGATCTCTCACATGGAAGATATCCAAAGATATAGGCATCTCACATGCCTGCAAACCTGCAAGGAGGCAGCCCCCAAGATAGACGCAAATGACTTCATTTGAAGGAGAAGCTTTCAAAGGGGTTCCCTCGGGAACCCTTCAAAAGAAAAGGGGTCCAATCGAGGGATGCACTATTTGAAAGCGAGGTCTAGTTAGGTTGGCCCCAAGCTAAATGCCATAAAATTCATTTGAGATAGAAGCTTTCAAAGGAGGTCCCTCCGAAACCCTTCAAGAGAAAAGGGGTCCACTCAAGGGACGCCACATTTGAACGTCAAAGAAAAGAGAGGAGGGTCCTCAAAAGGACGCACATCTTCGAAACAAGTTATCACTGCCCCCAGCACACAGGGGAGGAGAACCATGCAAGATATTTAGAACATACAGGATAGAGGTAGACCTCGATATCACTTGTCATTTGAAGAAGAGGCAGGTGCATCAACAAACAAATGAGTGATGGCACCTGAATCACAAAGTAGTTGTATTTTATCCTTCAAGGCTTTACATTCACTAGTGGAATGGCCAAGCACTCGATGGTATGCACAAAAAGAATGTTTTTATTTATCATGTTCATGAGATTTCTTGCGTGTAGGATGAGGGAGAGTAATTAGGCGGGTTTTGAGAAGCCTCAACAACATACACTCTTGCTCAGACAAAGGATGAGGAGTAGGATGCAACCCTTTCTGTTGCAGAGAAATGTTTGACTGCTCACAAGAAGAAGATACGAAGATGGAAGACAAAGGAGGATGGACCAATCCGCAAGAACAAGGTTGAGCAGACATCATGTCAACATTCAACTGTGGTTTCTGTTTAGATTGTTCATTAGAGCAACCAAGCCCCAAATTATGCTTACGAGGTGCGCATTCTATAGGGACTTGAATGCCTTGTTCATTATGCGCACAACGTTTATGCCCATATCCATATTTAGAGACAAGCTTAAAGCCGGGGCCATAACGTGTTTGCAAATCTTGAGAAGAAGGAGGATCTTCATAGAGAGAGTATGGTTCTAGCAATGGGGATCACACTCCTCTATGGGATCGCCATCATGCTTTTTAATAGGACTACCAACATTATCCTCTTTAGCAGAAGCATAATCATCTTCCTTAGAAGGAGGATCAACACTAAGAACATTACAATTTGCATTCACATTATCCCGCGATGCAAACGAACAATCATCTTTGATAGCGGGTACAAATGATGTTTTCGGAAGGTCTATGTGGATCGGGTCGACTTTATGTTCTCCAATGAAGGATTTTGTACAGTCTAGAGAACCCCAATCATCACCAAGACATGCATTCTCCTGAGAAGAGGTAGAAAGAATAGACTTAAGATGTCTTGCTTCAGAAGGATCTTCTTTAGGGACATCTACATCAAGAGTATCCTTTGTAGTAGGTATTGCTGGAGTAAACATCGACACATTGGAAGAAACTGAAGGAATAAGAGTAGGCACAACTGAAACCTGACCGACAATCGCCATCTCACATAAGTGCATAGCATCAAGGTCAGCCTTGACTGTGACTACTTTATTGTTAGAAATGAACTTAATAGATTTATGCAAGGTAGACGAGACTGCACCCATAGCATGAATCCACGGTCTACCAAGAAGAAGGTTATAAGGTAACTTTTCTAACATAACATATACAAGAGTGGGTACAATAATGGTCCAAGCTGCAAAGGTAATACTATTGTACCTAGAGCTTGTCTCCCAACATTATCGAACCCACGAATAACAACAGAAGAAGCATTAAGTGAAGATGAGTCAATATTAATCTTAGGCAATAGATCAATACTGCATACATTAAGCGCCGAACTGGCATCAACAAGAGTACGTCTAATGCCAATTTTATTAATATTAACTATGATCATTAGAGGGTCCACTTGCTTCTATACTTCTGGAGGCAGGAGTTCTTGTGGATAGAACGTAATATTCAACGAATCCACACGAATATGAGCTATCAACGCATCAGCATTTGCTGGCCTAGCGGAAGAAGGCAAGAGGATCTTTTGCAAGGCTTCTTGAAGCATACTTTGATAAACCGGAGCAAACTAAAGCAAGTCCCACAGTGAGATCTTAGCCGGAGTAACCCGAGGTTGCTCAACAAGATCATAATCACTAGGTGCTTTAGTTGTAGGTCTAGGAGCTTGAGGAAGGCCTAGTTGTTTATTTGTTCTATTCTCATAAGTATGAGCTACCTCTTTGTAAGAGGGAGCCATAGAAGGATCAAGAGAATCGCTCTTAGATGGAACACCATCAATAGAACAAATCCTTTTAGGAGAAGGACTAGCTGGAGTCACGTAAATGATTGGTCTCTTAGGCCTTTGAGGGGTAGCAGAGACATAGATTATATTTACAGACTCATCACAACTAGTGGAATAATTATTTGAAGACATATTCTCAACATCGATCCAAACAGGATCAAATGTGGAAGGAGATTCATCATGCACTAATGCATCATCTCTGGAGGAAAGTGCATTGGAATAGTTAAGAGTTCATCATTCAAAAATGCAACGTCTCTGGAAGAGAGTGCATTGGAATGAATAGAGGGTTCGTCATTCACAAATGTATCATCTCTAGAGGAGAGTGCATTGGAATGAAGAGAAGGTAGATTAATGTTAAGAAAGGTATCAATGATTTCATCTTTTTGCCACAAAATATCCTCCGAAGCAGGACTTTCGTGAGAAGGATCAAAGATATCGAGTGACATAGGCAAAGCCGATTCACTATCACATGCATGAAATGGAATATCATTAACATTTTGAACAAAATTAGATATTGAACTAATCAAAGAAGATATTAAATTCATTTTGGATTTTTTCGGTATTTTCTAGGTTCTAGTAATTTGCATTTTTGGAGGTCTTCGGAGCAGAATTTGGGTTCAAAACATGCGTCGGTCCTTAAAATTTGATAGCCGAAGGCGTAGTATTTTAGGGACTGAACTAGTTCTCTAGGAGACCTTTCCAACGGTGCAAAGGTTCTGAATTCTGAGCATTGAGTCAAAAGTCATGACCCCACCAAGTAGGGGTAAATAAATTTGTAGTTTTCGATTCACGTCAGGTTCACCAATATGTAGAGAAGGGAGATTCGTTACTAATGAGTTCTCTTCTTTTAGAGAGCCTCACGGGGCGAACTGCCCTAAACTACCTCAAAGAACAGTGTGAGAGTTCTAGAATCAGAAAGAGCGGGTCACAAAGATTTTCTGGACAAACTAACAAGCTCTCAGCCAAAGGATGGCAGTGCAGAATACAGACGACAGCATGACGCGCTGGTGTCTCGTACGGACGAGAAAGTGAGAATGTCATAGAAAATGGCATAGTGGCTACTAGCAATCTGATTGCTAAGAACTTATAGAATGCAATAAAGGACCAAAATGTGATAAAGCTAAAATAAAGTGAAGTATAAATGATAAAGACAAAGAGAAGAAAGAAAGTTCTTACAACCACGCAAGTGATGAAGCCTCTAGCACGTGAGTGTCTTCAATACTTGCATGCGAAATATTTGGAGAAATTGTTGGGGCTGTATAGGGGTTTGCCTCAGTCAAACCCCTATTTTAGTGTTCCCACCTCCACGGACAACCAGATAGAAAGAGAGAGTGCAACCGAAATGGACAAAGTGCGTGGTGAAAGCAAAACCCGCTTCAGGAGTAGAACCTGCACCACCAAGTATGAGTGATAAAAGCAAACCCCGCTCGAGGAGGAGAACCCATATCACAAAAGAGGTGATAAAAGCAATCTCCACTTGAGGAGGAAAACCCATATCACGAAGTAGAGATGCAAAGATAGGGGATATGGAATCCCAGGATGCCCTCAAACATGAGATAAGGAAAGTATCACCTGCAAGAGCCAAGGGCTGCAAAGAGTGTTGCAAAGATGTGAGAGTGCTGCTATGGCAAGTTGTATGGAGTTGTGCAAGAAAGAGAGAGTGAGAAAGAAGAGGAGAGTTCAAGGGAGAACCCAAGGAGGAACAAATGGATTGAAAGAATGGATTAAAAAGAGAGAATAGGAGGGAAAAGAAGCTTCCCGAGCCGTTTCAGGGCGTCTCCAGCCGTTACCACCGACAAAAGCATATGACAAGTGGAAAACATGCACGAAAGCGGTCATTTGAACATTCAAATGTCGCAAGATGCTAGCGCGGCGCGCAAACATCCACGCGGTGCACTATTGTCCGGACACATCACGCTACAAAACGACACGAATGAGAAAAACACAAAGTTCGATGCAAAGTGGACGTACAAGGGTAGTTGCTGAAAAGGGGTGCTGGAGCATCCTGAGAAGGGAAAAAGGCTGATGCAGGGGCTAAAATGAGCCTACACAAGATGCTAAGGGAATAGACACTAAAGCGGACACAAGAATGTATGTGAAATTGCAAGGGGTGCAATTTTACGACTATACAGGCTCGATCTCTCAACTATGTGGCCTCATCAATGAAAGCCATATGTTGATGGAACCTGAGAAAGAAATCTTTGTAGCAAAGCTCCATCTCGTGAAGGGTTGATGTCATGTCCCCGAAATTGTTCAGCTAAATTTGAGATATTGAAAAAATAAAATAAAAAAAATAACCAAACCGAATAAATATCAAAATACAAATACAAGGAATTGCCATTCGAACATCATTATTATAATTGTAATTATCAAGATTATAATTATTAGAATCCCAAATATTATAAAGAAACTAATCTTTCACAAATTAAACAACAAGAAATATCACTATAATTGTAATTATCATATTATAAATGTCGTAAAATAAATAAGCATTAAAAATAAAAGTATGAATTTAATATTATTATAATCCTAATTATTATTATATATATATATTTAAATACGTTACAATAAAATCAAAAGATAATAAAAATATATTTAAACAAGAAACATTTAAAATGTATAAATTATGTTAACAGCTGCAAACATAAGGCAGCGATCAAATGAGAATCACCATCTTCTAAAACAAAAAGGCATGACCCTCCACCTTGAAAAGGCATCTCCTCTCCAAAGCGAAAGATATAAGATGAGGTAAGATAGGATGTAGGAGGGAAATAAAGAGAGAATAGAAGAATATATTCTAAACCAAAGAAACATCGAATTATTTATAGAAGGCAGAAATATGTTTTTGAAAACAGATTTGAGGAAGAGGTGAATAAGGGGAAATGGAATAAACCAGTGAGCAGCAGTAAGTTAATATTATTATAAGTATATATATATATATATATATATATATTATTGACATAATGAAATATAAATATTTATTAGAAATAATGTTATAAATTGATGCCAATTAGAAATAATGATATATACATCCATGCCAAAGTAATTATTGTAAAATGAAATCAATTAGAAGTAATGATATATATATATATATATATATATATATATATATATATATGTATATGTTATTTATGATTATACAATAATGATACTTGCAGCGATTATTAAGCCTTATAAGTTGTTGGCATAACAATTAGCACCTCTGGAGTGCAAGTTGGTACGGACAGCTATGCACAATACGTAATGACTGCTCTTCAAATTAGGAGGGGAAACTCCCTCTTTTGCTGATATGCTATCTAAAGTAAAATATCTAAATCCTATCTTTTTGACTCAATTGGAAGAGGCACAAGGTTAAGAAAACTAAGGACGTTGCAGTTAAGGATTTTCTTTGGTTTCGCAGGTCTTAACTACAACTAAAAACTTAAAGCTTTAAACTATCCAATCTCCTCAAGAAAACAAAGCATGAGGAAATGGAGCAGGAATGTGATTACACGATAAACTTCAGGTACAGATTCACAACGTGAAGGCAAGGTAGCACAACTATTTGCTTGGTTGGGAAGAAGTTTATTAGAAACAAACAAATACACGATAAACTGGGTACAGATTCACAACATGAAGGCAAGGTGGCACAACTATTTGCTTGGCTGAATAAGTTTAGTGACACACACATCAAACGATAAGCTTTAAGTACAAATTTGCAATATGAGGGCAAGGTGGCTCAGTAATTTTCTCATATGGATAGGCGTATTATTAACAACACAAGGTAAGCAACTAGGACAACAAATTGCATAGGCGAAACACGCATACAATAAACGATCAAACTAGCAACCCCATTTAACTAAGATTTAAACAAACACCATAGAAATAACATGAAGGCAAGGTGGCACAACTATTCATTAATATAGTAATCACTCATGAACACATATAGAATAACAATATTACAGGCAAGGTAGGCTCAACATCTATTGCTATCGCGTGCAAAAGTTCTTTACAAATGAGCTGAAAGCTTTTATTTATAGACATCAGAGGTGTAGCCAACCCTAAAATCACCTTGAGTCAACTACAGTCTTGCAACATGCGAGATTTTATTTATCTAAGTCTAAATGAAAGAAACTATACAGTTAACTGGAAAGCTACCATCAGTTAATCGATACAAACAAGACTAAATGGACATGTGCAACATGCATCCTTATTGAAAAGAAAGCTAACTGATAACTAACATCAGTCAACTAAAACTAACTAAAAGTCCATCCTCCTACAAAGATATCTCCAAGAATGAGATAGGCATGCCAGATATCAACAAGGAAAACTCAAGAACTGACGTTGAGTTAACTGTTGATTCTAACTCATCCTCGTAAATAACTATAGGATCCAACTGGGCGTCTACTACTAGCCTTCTCTATTTATCACATCGTCCAGGAATTTATCGATTGTATCATCATTTGGCACTCTGATGTTGTCTACGATGATCAACTGCTTGTCTAATTCCATATCTCCATCCTGGATCGCCCTCTGACTGTCTCTAACCTCAGTAGTCACCTTCTTGAAACTGATAGTCAACATTGAGAACTCCTCCAATTTAGACGCCTCGGGATCTCCACCTAGGTTATCACGAATCAGCTCTTCGAACTCAGTCTAAACTACCTCCAACTCAGCATATGTACCATCTTCACATCGATAATAGCATAGGATCTAGGTGATGAACTTGCTGATAAATCGAAGAGCTGAAGCAACCTTCTCCTGAATTACGCCCATCTTAGCAGAAACTTTGTCATACGTTTCAACTTTGCAATGATACAATTCTCTCCAAGTGAAAACCTTTTTTTTATCTTTTGCTGCTTCAATGGCGTCATAGGCAACTGCAAGCTGTGATATGAGAATCAGATCCTTTGGCCTTCGCTCTACTATGAATATCTCGAGCACCTGAATCCTTTGGCCTATGTTCTTTCCTTTTGGAGGTGTAGCGACTTCTATGATGAGCTTTGCCTCAGGATTCTTCTCAATGTTGACTTGCTTCTTGGCCCTCTAATTCAACCTGTCTTGATAAGGATCATCGAACTCGGACAAGTCAAGCTTATATGAAGGCATACGCCTTTCTCTCCCCAACGACCTCTCGAGCCAGGATGACTGATTCACGCCGTTCTCTTGAAGAGGAGCTGCTCCTGCTGTGTTAACCACTGGCGGATCAACTGGCATGAAGGTATCGTGTACTGGGGACTCAGGCTCTGAATCAATGTTGATAGGAGATGACGAAGGTGAAAAAGGTGGACCTGGAGATGATGAATCAGCCTCAGTCTGCACTACTGGTTTTGCTAGAACTACTGGCTCTCTCTCAACCTATTTCCGTTTAGTGATGCTCTTCCCTTTTGAATTCACCTCAACCTTAACTCCTTCAGGCAGCTTCAAGATAACTTTGACTTGAGGCTTCACGCTAGAAGTAGAAGGTAATGAAGAAATCCCTGTTGGCGGCTCTGTGATTGGAATTACCCTTCGCTTCCGCTTGCTTTCAAGGAAGTACATGCTCGTTTTAATAAGTGATCTGGAGAAATCCTTTATTGAAGTATTCATTGGAACATACCAATCAAGTTGGCGAAGTGGCTCGCGAGCGACTTGGTCTTTAATGAACGAATTGTGGAGCACTTCTCCATCATCATCAGCCAAACCCTCCACATCTTCTGACAGAAAATCAACAATCTTTGGGAGAGTCAGCTTACAGTAATGACGTTGACGCACCTCAAAATTATCCTCACAGGTGACCTAGAAGTCCTCAAGCGTAGCCGAATGTGCATTGCTTCGCTCCAACCTTGCTGAATATTGACCCAACAGATCATAGGCACGCCTCTGAGGAAAACACTCGAGCCAGAGTTTCTCTAACTCATTCGCCATTAGCTTGCAATCAACAAATGTCTTACACTTGTAAATACCCTATCCGAAAGGAAAGGTGAAAGATGGCTTGTGTCGATTGCGAAGGAAAATGTGAACCTCGTGTGCTTGTCTCATTAACTCCATGAAAAGGACTTTGACTGACAATTACCTCGGTAGCATCAGAGGATCTCCTGTGTAACCATACACACGGATATATGTGAAAGTAGGGAATTGGATGAACCAATCCGCCTAACTCTCTATTGCTGCCTTGGCCTCTGGGGAAATTCTAACATGCATCTCGTTGTCTAAATCCCTGACTGTCCTCATAAGAAAGTGATCATTCACCGCCTTAAAGTCCTGTTCAGCTTTCAAAAACTCTAACTGAGAGTAGTATTTGTGCACTCGCTGAACGCCAAGAACTCCATGAGTCTTTAATAGTCTAAAGCTGCCTTGAAATGCAACCAAGTAAACTAGAAAAGTCATCATATGAAATTCGTGCTTTCTTAAGAACTCTGTAATCTGCTGGTGAAGACATTCATTGATAAACATTGCCCAGTCAAAGGTTTCTTTCTTGTCAATAGCTCGAGAGATGAGGTAGAACATCCATGGTCAGTGACCTGATAGCTGGTTGAGTAAATTTATTAAAATGGCAATCTCGTCCTTGAACTCACCACGCCCAATTTTCTTCGGCAGGTTGGTATTTTGAACTTTTAACCATCGTTGAGCCACTTTCTTCTGTGACTTGTCCTTGTCTTCTTCCCATATCCTGTCACAATCTGGAATGGATACTGTAAAGTGATCTGAACGCGGAGGAATAGAAAAGCATTTCTCAACGTCCCTCGGTTTGAGGCTACAAACGACCCTTCCATCGGCTGATCTGATTTGTCTGGTAGACGAGTCATAATGCTTGATACAAGCGATTACAAACTCAAGATCGAAAACCGAGATGGGAATGGACGCCGCTGCAAGGAAACCTGAACGCTCAAGGTTTCTGACTGTAGTGCTGTTGATACCCTCTAATGTACTCAGATTGATGACAGGATAAACATGACCCAAGTCAGTATCGGTAGTTTTTAGAAAATCATGAACAAAGACCTGTTTGTCCTTGTAATCTATGGGATTGTACTGCATTATGAAAAACTAGATTATTGATTGTAAAGTCGGGTATGTTCGGACAACTTTAGAAAAAACTGAAAAAGCTTGGGGATAATAGGCTAAAAATAGCAAGTGGAAATGAATTTTTCCGAAAAAATTCTGAGATATGAGTTTTGTGCAAAATCAAATTCTAAGACAACTCAGATCAACAAAATTGCAAAAAAACGAGATTTAGGCCCGCATGCAAAAGGTTTTCAGTTGAGATTTGAATTGGCAGTTAGGGGCACTGGGGGTAATTTTCCCATGAAAATTTGGAACATGGGTTTTGTGTAGAACTGAATTCTAAGACAATCCAGATCGACAGATTTGCAAAAAAATGTGTTTTAGGCCCACATGCAAAGAAAATTCTGGAAAAAAGCACAGTGCTCTAGAATAGAGGTAGCGAGGCAATTTTCACAAAATAATCTAAGACATTGGTATTGTCGTTGATGATGAAATACATGAACCCAGATGATGAATTTCTGAAGATTTTTCCGTTTTCTTTGACATGTGAAGAATACCTAAGACGAGAATAGAGGAAATAAGATAGAAGATAGAAGTTTTGTGTTTTGTTTTAATCTTCTTCTGTAGAAATTCGCCTATGCTTGAAATGGATTTGATGAAACCTGCACGCAAATGGAAAACAAAGTCTGAAATATTCTTCCTCTGAACATTTTGAATCTGTAGCTACAAAGAACACTAAATTCTGACACCTGTAGCAACTTCAGATCATTTTTATGCTCAAGGAAAGATGTTTTTAATCAACTCATAATGAGAAACAATGGACGACATATGCATAATATATGAAAATTTATCCTCAAAGGCGTGTCAAATGCATGCATAGCCTTGGAAAATGCGCTTGAACTCTAACTGGACCTTCAAAACCCACACATGGCCTATAATTGGCTTTAAAATCAGTTAACTGAAAGAAGAATATGCCCTAATTAGGGCGCCACCTTCAAAAGTTCAGTTAACTGGCGCATGCATGCTTATCTTGCTCAGTTACAGACTAAAAATAGGTCTAGAAGAAGTCGACTTGAAAAGAGTTGAACTGAAGAGCTAATTTTAGTTAATTGAAACCACCTCTCATGCGCACTTCTCGAGTTCAAAAAGTCAACCTTTGACTTTAGGCGCCTCTCTCCAGACTAAGCCAATTTCTCAAAAATTTGAATTTGAAAACCTCACCGAAGCTCACGTTTGACCACTGATTTTGATTGACTGACATGTTAGATTGACTGGTTGACAGTTTCGTTGAAGAGCAAGATCAAATCTGACTAGAGTCTCCTTGAGGTTTCAAACCCTAATTCATCCATCTGAGGCTTCAAAATGCAAGGTGCGCTTGGCCTTCAGGGGCGCTTTTGACCTTAGACTTTGGAAATTTTCAATGCATTTTCCATAATTTTCACAGTGATTCTGACCTCACTTCACTTTGCGTTTCCCAGTGTTCCGCAAAACCTCAGAATTAGCTGACTGGCTCACCGTGGAGCTGGTTGGATTTTGAACAAGAGCTCCTGGAGAGCACTTCTCGCAAAAACATCATTTGACAGCTTAAAAACATGGGCGCCCCTGGCCTCTAGGGGTGCTTTTCCTCCTAGACTTAGCCATTTCAAAAAATTGCTAAAAATCCACTAAACCTCCGGCTACAGGCTGCTGAGAAGTCATTTGACCTGGTTGAGATATGCAACGGAATGCTGGAACCAACATGGACAGGATGAGTAGTTGAAACCATCCAACAGACTGAATTCAGGGCATCAAAACCTTGGGCGCCCCTGGCCTCCAGGTGCGCTTTTGCCATTTCTGGACATTTCTGACCATGATTGAAACCCCAAGTTTGACCCCCGATACTAGCAACTCAGCAACTCTGATTCACCCACTGACAGATGTGTTGCGAAGCTAGATCAAGATGGAAACAAACCTCCTAGGTGTCACTTGATTAGAAAACTTCATCTGGAGCTCCAAAAAGATGGGCACCCCTGGATGAGAGGCGCACTTTTCGCTCCAGACTTGGTCATTTTGTCATTTCCCACGTTTTGTGTTCAATCTCTAGTTTCAGGTGAGACAGATCCGTCGGATTGGCTGGCTGGGTCATTGCGAAGCTAATAGGATTCCGAAGAAGTCCTTCTGGAAGTAACATCTCTTAAAAATTTGATCTAGGCCTCCAGAATCAAGGGCACCCCTGGCCTCCTTGTGCACTTTTGCTCCAGAGTCAGCCACTTTTTCAACATTTTCACCTCATTGAAAATCTCCTCCGAGACGAAGCCTCTTTTCGGAGAAAACTTGCCATAGAAACATCACCGAAGCATTTTGAGCTTAGCTTTCGACACCTGGCACTTGGCCATCTACCATTGTTGAGCTCAGAGAACCTAACTTTTCACTTGAAAAAACGAAAACTACCCACCACGCTTAAACCGAGTTTTAACTGAATTTGACTTCACCATTGTGATCGTGAAGCAAAATAAGCCAATCATAACAAATTTCAGCCAATTCTGACAAGTTTCAATTTTTAGGGTTTTTGACCTAAAAATAGTGGTTTAGAAACCCTAATTTTCAAATTTTTCAAATTTTGCCAGTATCTTCGTGGCATCACACTGACTCAAAATGCAAAATGCCTTAATGAAGCAAAAAAATTGGTTTGGGTACAACATAAGTAATGATGACTCTTTAATATAAACATAAGTAGATTAGGTATATTTATGAATTGTCCTCATCCTATGATCAATCCAGTATAAGGTTGAAGGAGGCGAGTAAGGAATGAGAAAATGTGGAGAGATACAACAACTCAGGTGATGTATTCACTTTGCAATAATATTTAGCATATTTTGAATATAAGAAAGTGATATTGCTAATCTGACTATTGGTGTTGCTAGACTCATTAACTGTATTGTAATTGGCCTTGTTACATAAGCTATTGTGGGAATACACATATAATAATAATTTAAGGAATTCACTCCTATGACTGCATTTAGATTTGTTGGGTGTTGAATCTTATATTTAAACTGCATTATAATGGTTAGAAAATAAGATCATAAGAATGAACATAAATTAAATGGCTACATCTACTTGTGCATCATTGATACATTTCCTTAAATACCTCTCGTTTGGTTATATGCTCATGCTCATACTCATAAGCATAATGAATATAGATGAAACTATAATAAGTGCATTTTCATATTGTTGTACAAAGATTGTCTTCTTCGCGATTGTTACCCTATTAAGCGGTGAAGCATAGTCCAAGTGGTTAGCCTAAAAACCAATGTTCCATGAGGTTTTGTGGACGGGGATGGGGGGACGGCAAGGGACGCATTTCTGGGATGCAGGGACGGGGGATCTAAGTTTGGGGACGGCAAGGGGATGGCGGGGGGACGGTGGCGGGGGAGTGGCAAGGTGCTGAAATACGTATAGTACTTGAAAAAATAGTTATAAAAAGATGTACAAGTATAAGAATTATACATCTTGGAGACAACTAGGAGTCCCCTAGACCATAGTTGAAACACTTGGCAAAAAACTCGCGAGTTTTTTTGGCAAATGAGTTTTACTCGCTGAAAGTACGGTCCGTACTTTTGCAAAAAACTCGCGCGACCCGTGTGTTAAGCCGGCGGCCGGCAAAATGACCATTTCATTTTGTTTTTTTATCTCTTCTTCACTCTTGGTAGAGCAAAAACCTAGTCCAAAGCATTTTGCACCATTTTTCAGTGATTTTACATTGAGGAGACGGGATTTGAAGGGGATTTTCATCGGATTTCGAAGGCAAATTGGATTTCTAGGTAGGTTTTCTAATTTTTCTTGTTCTTTTTTTTTCATTGATTGTATGTTTAAAAAACATCATGAATGAACTATAAAACAGATTCAAATACATTTATATGTTGAAAAGAAGATTTAGATTCATCAAAACAAGAATTTGTGACACTTTTTTCTGATTTTTTTACATATTTTGCTGATTTTTTCATTTTTTTCAAATTTTCTTCAAACCCTAGTTATTTTTTTTATTTTGATTCTTGTTTGTCGAAAACATGTTTAAATTTATATATTACCTTAATTTGTTACTAATATAAAGTAGTTTTCTGATTTTTACATTTTTTTCACATTTTTTTGTAACCCTAGTTTATTATTTTATTTTTTTAATTCATTTTTTTTGATGAAAATGTTTAGAGTTTAGACTTTAGAATCTTAAATTAGTTTAGAATCTTAGATTAGTTTAGAATCTATTTTCAATTTTGATTTAATCTAATTTAGCTTGTTTTTAAATTTTCTATCAAAAAACTAACAAGTTGTGCTTTCACTTTGTGTGTGTAGGTAACAGGTTAATTGATAATGGCTTTTGAATCCGCTTCTACCCCTACCTCAGCCCCATCCGTGCCTGGGAGTGGGGAATATGTAGGCACTCGTCCAAAAGGAGCTAGAGATCCTGCTTGGAGATATGCATATGAAGGACCAGAACCTGGATCTGTGTATTGCATTAGATGTAAAAAATTTTACTGTGGAGGCATCAATTGCCTCAAATACCACCTTGTAGGCATCCCTAGACGTGATGCTTAGGCTTGCATAAACACCAATGAGGAAATAAAAAGACAAATGAATGCAATACTTTCCATTGTAGAAGAAAAAAAATGCAAAAAGCAAAGGCAAAAGCAGCAATGCAAGTTGCCATAGCTTCTTCTCAAGGTGTTGCAAGTGCAGTCAACCTTGATATGCTGATACAGACTCTCCAAGTCTTGGAGAGATTTATGAAACTTTTGACTCCATGCTTGCAAAAATGAAGAAAGCAATTTCTGATAGGGATCCTAATTCGGGATTATATGAGCAAAAAATTAGGCCCATTGTGACACAGCGGTGGAACACTATGAACACCCCGCTTCATATGGCAGCCTTTGCTCTTAATCCCAAATGGTATGTACCTAGACCTGGTAGGATGCCTCCTTGTGATGATGATGAGGTGAAAGAAGGGTTTATGAGGGCCCTTGCAAAAATATATTCAGTTGAGGAGGCCAGTCTAGTTCGTACACAATTCACTGACTTTGTTAATCTCCGAGGTCCAACATTCGGCAAACCAGAGGCCAGGGTAGATAGAACTACAGTAGCTCAAAGGGATCCTATTGGATGGTGGTCATGGCATGGGAAGGATGCACCACAATTGAGGACACTTGCTATTCGCCTCCTTTCATAGGTAATAGATTAGATTAACTATTTAAGTTTTAAGTTTTTAACATAATTTGATTTAGATTAGTGTTGGAGTTTGAACATTTATATAATCATAATTTAAATTGAATGTCCTAATTAGTAAATTTAAAATTACTAATTTAGTTTTTGTCTCGTCTCACAGGTTGATAGTTCCTCTATTGCAGAGAGGAATTGGTCAACATACGGCTTTATTCACTCTATCAAGAGGAATAGGCTGACCTCTAGACGGGCAGAAAAATTAGTGGCTGTGCATAGTGCTTTCAGACTCCTGAGTATAGATAGACTCTAGCATTACGGTGGGATATTGATCCGGAGGATGTCGCACAAATTGATGAGGAGGAGGAGAGACAGGAGGGATTGGTTGGAGTTGCATTAGATGAGCCAGCCCCTCACAGTGACAGTGACTCAGACTCTTGAGTCTGATTTTGATGCAATGTTGGCAGATGCCGAGTAGCGGCAGCCATCATACTTTCTATTACTATGTTTTGGACACTTGTGACTTTGTCATTTTGACATGTGTAGTAGAAACTTGTAGCCGTTTGGGCATTTTATTATTTTATATCATATGCACATTGACTATTTAACATGAATTATGGTCCATGGAAGCAATTAGGTAGCTATAGTATTAATTTGTTTGATAATTTGATTCTTTGATGCATATGTCAATATGATTGGTGATTACATTTGCAACTTTATGAATGTTCATTGTTATGATTATCATTACTCATATGAATATCTGAAATTTCCCTCTCTCTCTCTCTCTCTCTCTCTCTCTCTCTCTATATATATATATATATAGAGCCATCCCCCCATCCCCTAAAATCCCCTCAAAAAATTGCCATCCCCGAAACTCGTCCCGCCGTCCCGGAGACTCAGTGGAACATAGTAAAATATATTTTGATTCCCTTGAAGATAGTGTGGCCTCCTTTTACTAACTATACAACACTAGTAAATATAGCTTGCATGCTATTTATGGCAGGTTAAGACCAAAATAATCACCTCAAATAAATATCAATTAGTTTGACTCAACCTTCCTTCTTATTGAATATAATCTGCAGTAAGGTGTATGGTGAAATCTAAAAATACCAAACTGGAACTACAAAATACAACAAACTTTTAATCTTCAAGATCTTAAAATAATAATCTGAAACTGAATATAATTACAATCTTCCATCACATTGGTGATCCTCAAATGAAATCACTCTGATGAATCAAAGGGTTTTCATCTTCCAAATCCCTATGCCCATATTAACTTATCACAGTACTAATAATAATGCTATTGAACACTATACTGATAGTGAACGATACAGATCACAATAATGACATAATGCTACTGATTAGTCATCATAAGAAGATTACTAATCACAAAAGGATAGTTATGTAAAAAGACAATGATAATGACACCAATCTTAACTGGTATGACATTCTTAACAGCTGATGTGTGACAATAAAATTTCCCAAACAATTATCTTAATAACACAGCTATGGTTACAAATGAAGTAAAACCAACATTATCCATTGATAAGTAGAAATGACAGTGCTAATATCTGTGATGCAATAGTAACAAGTCAAAGGATAGCATTATCATTTTACAATTTTATCTAGTAATGACAATGCTCATGAATCATAAATCATGACAGCGGTGGTCGTTGTTACCAAAGGTAACAATGATAATCACTAATCACAATACCAACAATCATGTTCATTATTTAGAAGGTTTTCAATACCAATTATACCAATTGACTTCACAACTGTAGACAACTACATTCATTTTTGAAATAATGACAATAATTGCCTGTATCCCTTGGAAACAGATCTAACTGATATTCAATAATGGCTGCTGGAAATCTTAACTGCTACTTACACCATTCAAGGTGTGTAACTCGTTTATAAAAATCCCACTGAAGAATGATAAAAGGTCACGGGTCTGATGCTTATAAAAGAAACTAATTTATTGTGGTATTACCAGTGTTAATAGTCAATAATATCATGATATATTGGTGAAAACTTTAGTCAAAATCATGGTCAAAGATATTTTGAAAAAAAAACTGGGAACCCTGATGAGAAAAGATATATCTGAACATGTGATATTTTAAAGATATCTGCTTCTATGGCAAACAAGTATTACTTATGATAAGTGCATGCCATATTTCATCAACTATTCTTATCTCAAATCCACTGGATGCCCAGAATACATAATTTATCGGTTCCCCTGTGTTATTTACTTTTAGGACTTGTGAATAATTGGAACTGAATCAACATATTCTTTCAGGAATCCAATATGTCATTCCACTCAGTTTGGAGTAAGGGATGGCAATAAATGTGGTGATTGACTAGTTAACTGCCTTGGGCTAGAGACCATTTGTTTGGAGTTCCCACTTGAATGTAAACACAAGCCTTTAAAATTTGACACACAATCTACTACATGTCAGAGAGCCAGTCTCTGCAGTTTGAGGGATATCTGAGAGGATCTGATGGGTTCTCAATTTGCTAATGGCCAGAAATGTTAAGGAACAACATGAAGTTTTAGTGCAGAAGCTAAAACTCCTACATATGATATTAGAATGAGCTAAAAATTGATATGGAACGGCTAGACACCTTACCATCTACCCAAAACTCTTACACATGATGTTAAAATGGGCTGAAAATTGATATGGAGTGGCTAGACAACCCATTCTCTCTACCCACCAATGTTCAGCAAGAAATTCGATCATATAACCAGTTAAACTGCACATGCAATGTATTCCGTAGAAATTGTCTGCCAACCAGTGGAAATGAACCTAAAACCAGTGAAAATGGATGGGTAATTTACAGGATCTTGTCTCTGACTAGAGGAAGGGCCAAATGACACCCAGGAGCTGAGAAAATGATCATGGTAATCTGAGACAACATCAAATCCCATCTTCCTGTAGTTGGAAGGATCATTCACTACACACACTTCTGGCAGTTGAAGCTGAGAGCATGTGTTTGTAAGTAGTAGTTCAAGATGGGAAAAAAGCTACCTTAATGCAAGAGTAAAGTGCATAAATCTCCATGGTTCCATGATGGGCATAAATCTCTGTAACATATTCACTCATCTGGTTTTGAAAAGAATAATAAAGTTTATGCTTTTCCCATGGTAAATTCTACCTCAAAAGGGTTTGCATGACATAAATATTGATGGTATATACTTGTGTATATTATTGTCTCCTTTGTGCATAATTTCCATTTCTATACTGCAACAGTAAAGTATTTCAGCAAATAGCACATCAATATATGTTTTCAGCACTATTTATGTTGTATTTAAATAGCATTTTCATTTAATTAGCAACATATGATGTTAATGTAGATTAAACCGATCAGATTATAAACAGAATAATGAACTTGAAATTCTGAACTTGATGTCAAATTAAATCTTGGATGTATGTATCATTAAATTTCTAAGTCTGATTTTGTCTTACTGATATTCGATCTTCAAGTGCAGAACATATATTGATTTCGACGTCTTCAAATGAGGATTGGAACAATATTAAATATCTAATGGGAGACACGTCCGCTCATGGGACGTGTCCCATTATTTGTGCCACTCCGTCTTAACTAACTACCCGATTACTAATCGGTGTTAGTTACTTTAACAATCGTATATATATTTACAAGTTCGATCTGAACTTAACATGCACAAATAAATAAATAATAATATTCGATCTGGAAGTGATCACCGAAAATGATACTTGATCGAGATTCAATGAACATGTAAAGCCAATAATCTGCAAGTAATAATCTCTAATTGCAGATCGAAAATATATACTTGGGATGTAGCGATTTCAATATTTATAAATGATGATGTTGAATATGTTCAATCATCATTTATATCTGACCGAAGCTACCTTAATTCAACATATGAATTACAACATATGTAGAGATAATACCAATAGCTCCAAGCTGTGCAATTGATAAATATGTAGCTGTTTCTTGGTTATATTTACCATAAGAAATGTTGAAATAAACCAAGAGAAAGTGTGGAATATTAATCTGTGGATTTTTCTGCATACTACAACCAGTATCATATGGTCACGGAGGCAGGATAAATCCCTTTTGTGAGGCTGAATTAAACTATAAGTTATAATTAATTAAGTTAATATGTGCCGATCACCCACACAACGGTGTAAATCAGAATAAGTTGTACAAATACAGTAATTATCTTAGATAAGCAGTTAACCATCTCAAAACCAGGCCCACCTTCTCCTTGTGCTTGTTGGAGATCGAGGAACCTAATTCTAATTCAAGTTGCATCCCCTTACACTGAGTTGCTGACCTTAAAACAGCACTAAATTGAATATGTTGTAGCAGTGCACAGTACAGAAAGGCCACAAATAATAGAACAAATGGCAGATGAAAATAGTATTTCTTCTCAATTTGCACATTCCTCTCTCAATTCAAACTATTGGAATAATATTTTCTCACAATAAATAGGGAGAAATGCAAAGAGGACTTCCTTATATATAATTCCTGTTTAATCTCACTTGAATTAAGTCCTCTGTAAGGCCATTTTAAGAACTTGGTGGCTGGCAGCTTGTGTGGTTAACTTCATAGTGGACAAGGTAGCCCTCCCACAGCTCCCCTCAATTCCCGAGTTTTCTTCTCTCTTTTTCAAGTCCATCTCCTAATCAATATTTGGAACATTACATTTATTGTGCATGAGCCTATGAAATGTCTTTGAGTTCCAAATTAAATACTGTAATAAAATCCACATTTTGTATTTCTGTAATGGTTAACAGATTACCTCTATGTTCAGATTTCTGTAGAACTAGAAACTAAGGCTGAAATATATCATCTAGGAGTTCCATGAGTCATAAGCATGCAACAGAATATAAATATTTGACATATGACTATAGTTTAAAAGTATGTTGGCCTCTCTCTTATGAAAAGAGAAATCGAGGATAATGTGATCTGTGTTTAACAATAAAAGCAAGAATATACATAGCAGCCAGTTTCATAAGGTTAACAACTCTAAATACAACACATTCAGCGTTAGATTGCCATGCAGTGCAAATTGAAATGCATTGATTACCGCCAGTCTCAAGAACTAAATTAATGGAAGCATCTAATACCTTTTTTAATGAAATTAAGATCTTCAGAGAAGTGTTCATGCTAATATCAGATGTACCAACATACTTGTGAGGACCTAAAATTCAGATAGAAATCTACCTGGAAAATTAAGTTTCAAAAAATAATGAGTGATGTGGTTTGCATACAAAACAATGTTTATGAAAGATGCATCTGTTTTCAGAGTGGTGGAAAAGAAGGTTTGCAGAATCTTTATATGAAGCCTTCTGAAAATTACTGTGAATTCTCCCTTATATTTCACCAGGGATATTTTAGGACCAAATCTGAATTATTTCTTATTTTAGACTAAAACACATAAGGAATCCCTTAATGCAAGGAAAAAAACAAACAAATAATTCTGATTATAGTCATTGTGTGACAATATTGGGAGATATGCAATATCATAGATATAGAACAAATACAAGTAGCACTTTTCCATTGCAATTTTAAGTTACAATGCCATAAGACTTCTGATGATTCCTTAAGAAATTGGTGCTAGTGTACTATGTTAGTGTGACTGATCTCTTATATATATTTTTTCAAATGCAGGCCTTCGAGTCCTTGTGGATTTTCTTCCAGCCTCCATTGGAACAATAGTCAGCTACTTTTCTGCAGAGATTACTAGAGGTGTCTGGAAACCTGCATCAATGAATGGAACTGATTGGCCAAGTCCTGCTGCAAATCTTTTGTCAATTGAAGCTGTGATAAAGGAGATACTAGCTGATACAGGTGTTCATGTACCAAGCCTTGTCATAGGTATCGGTTTTGATTCTTAGCCTCTGTACAATAGATTTACTAAAGAATTTTGTTGAAAGACTCATGATGCATAATTTAACAGGTGGAAATAGATCAGCTACCCTTCCATTGCCATTAGCAGCACTTGTAAGTCTAACAATAACATTCAAGTTGGATAAGCATTCGGAATTAATGACCGGTATTGCTGGTCTAGTTCTGGGAACTGCTGCGGCTGGATGTCCATGGCCTTGCATGCCCATTGTTGCGGCACTCTGGTGTCAAAAGGTCCGAAGGTGGCATGATTTTATTGTCTTTTGTTCCTCACGTACTGTATTCATGCATGATAAGCATGCTCTTGTTCAGCTTCTCAAAAGTTGCTTTGCTGCCACTCTTGGATCTACAAACAATTTGATGTCAAAGCTGACAGTTCATGGTGGAATAGGAGCATTGTTGGGACATGGTCACTCCTCACACTCCTCTCCTTGTGGCACAACTCCAGCAGCACCTGGCTTCCTTTATCTCCGGACTTATAACTCAATGTATGACATAAAGTTTGTAGCTGAAGAAATTCTCTCACTTGTGGTTGATGCAGTAAAAGATTTTGTAAATATGGGAATGGGTTGCCAACATTCTGGCCAATCCCTTAGAGCTCCACAGCGCTTAAAATCTCAAAATGTGTCATTGGCAAATGCATTAGAAAAAGCTAAACTAGCTTCTTCCCTAGGAGCTTCCTTACTATCTATTTCTGGTGGTTTGGGACTGGTTCAAATGCTTTATCAAGAAACCTTGCCAACTTGGTTTTTGTCTGGAAACAGAATCAAGACAAAAAGTGCAGCAAGTGTTTCTACACTAGAAGGCTATACAATTGCACAATTTTCCTTTCTTTGTGGAGCTTACACATGGGGAATAGACACTTCATCATTTTCAAAGAAGAGGGCCCAAATTGTTGGCAACCACATGGACTTTCTGGCAAGTGCAATTGATGGGAACATGTCTGTGGGATGTGAATATGCAACATGGAGAGCATATGTATTGGGCTTCCTTGCAATGGTAATTAATTGTTCTCCTAACTGGATTTGTGAAGTAAATATAGAAATCCTCAAAAGACTGGCCACAAGGTTGAAATGGTGGCATGAGCCTGAACTTGCTCTTGCTTTATTAGAGAGGGGAGGCCCTCTAGCCATGAATGCTGCTGCTGAACTTGTTTCTAGTTATTAGTTTGCCTCTTATGAATATTTGTTTTATCAAGTTTGCTCTAGTGTTTTAACTATCTTTTAGTGTCATCTTGGCACCAACAATGATCTTGCTCTATAATTTTTTGGAATTTAGATCGTGATATAGTTAGTGCTAAGAATGTGTTTTATGAGATCATCCAAAGTTGAAAAACTCGGACTTGGCAGGCCCAATTTTAATAAAAACTCAGGACTGAGCAAAAACTCGAAGAAAAAATTGAAAAAAAATTCAAAGATTTCAAAATATATAAATTTTTACAAATATTCTTTAAAAACACATTTACTGATTTCCATCATATATAAATCAAAGTTAGAGCTTAATACATATCTTAGACCAAAAAACAAGTTCAACCTCTAAATGAGTTAGAATGACATTTCCACCAGCCATGTCATATGTAGAAGTTGCCTCATCTAAAGAGATTTTTGGCAAGTTGTGTGATGATAATGTCTAAGTCAGCACACTCAAGAGTTGTATCCCAATTCCTTGTCACCTCATTGTAATCATATTTCTTATGTGACAAAAGATCCAATAATTAGTGGGGGGTTGCAGGCAACACCCCTAGTAGGATTGAGGGGTAGTGCCCCTCATGGTGGCCTGAGGGCAATGCCCTGGCATTGTTGAGGGGTAGCACCTCTAGTGGAGGTTTGGGTGCACACCATTTTCAAACCAAGCCCAAATTAAGGTATTTGAAACCACACAAACCTTCATGGCATATGTCGTTTTCACAATTTTATCACTTAAGGGAAATACTAGGTATTTGACACTTTTTTGCCTATAAAAGCATTTCTTAAAAATGATTTTTTTTCTTTGGGTGGCCCTTGGGTTCCCCCTAGGTTTGCATGCCCTAAATTGCCACCAATCGTCACCAATCATGTGCTCGAAATGCAAAAAATCATATAAAGTTTATAACATTAGGTAAAAAATAAAAAATTATACTCATATGGATGATTTTTTCATGGAAAATCATGAGCTTTTAGCAATTTTTTGGTGAGTATTAGGAAAAATTGTTGGCAAGGAATATGTTGTGGTTTTTGACTCATGAGTACTTGCGAGTTTTGCAAGTTTTTCATGTATGAGATCATCATCTCAAACTTTGCTCTTTTGATGAAAGATTGAATATGCTTTAAGAAGTAAACCAAAAGTACCAAGTGTCCTACAAAATAAAATTGCCGTAGTTTTTAGAAGGCAGTGTAACATTCACTGTCAAATTTTGCACACCATAAAATCTTGCCAAAATGTCAAATAGAGAAAAAAAATCTTACAACTGTTCGGTGCTAATATGTTTCGTAGAAAGCAAAACTAAGCAAGATCATATCAGTTATGCTTAGAAATATACATGCCATCTAAGTATTCAAAACAAAGTTAAAAGCAAGATTTTTTTAATTGGCCACTTGTCTCGATCATTTCTTGGTTGAACTCTAGAAGCCCTTCTATTACTTTATATATCATATAAGATGAAATCCCTTCCTAGATCTAGTGACAACATTATCTTTGCCATTAATGTAGTTTGGTATCAACATCATGAAGGTTTTAGAGAGTGGTTCTTTTAAACATCTCAAGAGCAACCCTTCTACTTCATTATGTATCATAGAAGATGAAATCCCTTCCTAGATCTAGTGACGTCATTATCTTTGTCATCAATGTGGTTTGGTATCAACATCATTAAAGTTTTAGAGGGTGGTTCTTTTAAACATCTCAAACTTTGCTCCTGCAAATGGAGTATTTTTTTTGTATTATGGTGTGCAATAACTTTTGTACTAATAAAAATAAACTTTTAAAATACACATTAAAAGTGTTTTTTGTAAAAATAAAAAAAAAAGGGAAAAGAGCTTACAATGTCATAAAATTCTACTAAAGCCAATCCCATAACTAAAAATAGAAAAGAAGCAACAACTTGAGAAGCTATATCAACAACCTAAACATATTCCCTTTCATTGAAGAAAACAACTTAGTACAAGCATGAGGATTTTTAAGGGCAAAACTCATTTAGCATCTATTCAAGAAAATGATCTATAGCATAATCAAAGTTGTTGATTATGACAACTGAGAGATGGGGGGGGCGGGGGGTGTGTGAATTAGTTGTCACAAAATTAACCTTTTAATTTAATCACCAAAACTAATTCTTAATACTACTTAAATGATTAATAATCAAATGCTAATGCAAAAACTTAAACCCAATAAGGGAAAAACCACAGTGCGGATTAACTCACACTATAGAGAATATCAAAACCAATTACAAGAGGCTCATTGCTTGTGAAACAAGGCTCACTACCAAAACAAGGACTCACTGTTAGGAACAAGACTCACTATCCAACAGGGCTAACAACTCGGAGGGCTCACTACCACAGAGATACAAAGAAGACAATGAAGACTTGTTACAGAGAGAAGACAATCTCAATGCAACAAAGGATTCCACCACAATCACTCACAAACATGCATGAATGATAGAGTTCACCTTTTGCTCACTACATCCGGAAACTCAACATTAAGGCTTCACACTGATCTGCCACACTTGCATCACACACACACACTAAATAGCATCAATCCTGCATCTATCTGCTATTTTTCTTTTCACTTATCTCTCTTCTTCGCTCTTGTATATACTTCACCACTAACTCATTCTGTATTTATGCCATCTTCAACTTTGAAACATATCCAAAGTCGGCCATCCAACATTAAATTCAAATTAGGTTAGCGCCAGAACATCCTAGGGTGGAAAATAGAATGAGGGCAACCCAAACACATGTTGCAAGAATGGAAATTGGAATGAAAGTGTTGTCATTGATGTCAACTGATCAGTTGGTTATCTACTAGTTGTTGATTATATATGTTGAGGATATTGAGAAAATTGTGTTAAAAGAAGGTTACAGGTTTTCAACTGTTGAGGATGTTGGTATGGTACTTGTGAACTATGTTTTTATGTGTTCTGGCTGAGTGAAAGAGCACACACGACTTTGATGCTATTCTGAGAGTGTGAGTTATGTGTGTGGTTGATTAGTGCGAAGCTTAACGCTGAGTTTTCGAATGCAGTGAGTAGAAGGTGAACTCTCTCATTCATGCAAGTGATTGTGGTGGAATCCTTTGTTGCATTGGGATTGTTATCTCTCTGTAACAAGTCTTCTTTGTCTTCTTTGTATCTCTGTAACAATGAGTCATCTGGGTTGTAGCCTTGTGGACAATGAGTCCTTATTTCAGACAGTGAGCCTTATTTCAAGTAGTGAGCACTGAGCCTTTTGTAATCGGTTTTGATATTCTCTATAGTGTGAGTTAATCCTCACCGTGGTTTTTCCTTGATTAGGTTTTCCACGTGTTGGCATTTCAATTAGCACCTCTAGAGTGCTTATTGGAAACAGACAACTATTGCAAGTGTGTTAGTACATGCTATTTGATTTATAGAGAGGAAGATCTTTCTTTGCTGATATTCTACTGTAAAAAAGGGGTGTACTAAGGTTCCTATCTTTTTTACTCAGCGGTAGGACACAAAAGTGCATAAACATAATGCATTGTAGCTAAGTTTTTCTCTAGTTTCCGTAGATCTTAACTATGACTAACTAAGCTTCTAAACTATCCTACCTCCTCAAGATAAACAAAGCATGAGGGCGTAGGAGCTAAATGGATGGGTTGGATTACTTGAATCCTTCGTCTCAATGGAATATGGTCGAGGCTTTGAACTCTCAGATATATACCAAGATAGGGCTCGATACAAGTAAACACTCTCTAATGGTAAATTGGATCTGAGACTTGCCAAGGAAGAAGAACCCATGTCTGAGGTGTAGGCTTGGACATAACTTACTGGAAACAACAAGGAACGATGGCCTGTCTAACAAGATTCTCGAGGAGGTGACGACACTTGTCCAAAGTGTAGGCTGCAAGACAAGTCATTAGACAACATCATACGATAATGATTGATAATAAAATATCCAAGGAGGTGACGACACTTGTCCAAGGAGGAGATTGAAACAATGCACTATTTGAAAACGAGACCTTGAATAGACTCAAGTATTTAGATCAAGCAAGCATGCACCATCTGATTTATTTCTTCAAACTTTCTCCAAAGAATTACAAAGGTTGGGACAACAAAGACACAAAATCATGCACAATTGCAATCAACCAACGAACTCTCATCCAAGAGTGAATAGATATAAACAAGCTAACTCTGACAAAAATGGCACAACAATTTTGCTTAGCAAATAAAGGTTAAACAAATTATGAGCCCAAGGCTCTTATTTATAGAAACTCAAAGGAGTAGGCAACCCTAAAATCTCCTTGAGTTAACAAACAGTTCTTGCCAATCAGCAAGATTTATTTCTCTGTCTAAAAGTAGGTGAGCAATCAGTTAACTGGAAATCTACTTCAGTTAACTGAAACTAAACAAAAGTCAAACTGGGAGTCTACCTCAGTTGACTGACACCTAACTAAAAGTGAACTTACAATTACAAATGTGTCTCCAAATAGACATCCACCTTTAAAGGAGATATGAGATCCACAAATCGTGGGAGTCAATTAGACATCCTAGATCGGTGGGATCTGACATGCATGATTTGTGGAGATCTGGAGTCAACTTGGAAAGGGGCATCAAGTTGACTTCAGTCGTATTTAATGCAATTTGGAGGGTAGGACGTCCTTCCTTGGTGCTTTACACCTCTTCACCACTGGTCAACAAAGTCTCTATCCAGTGATTGACCTCTTCGGCCCTCGGGCAATTAATGCTTTTCAAGGTGACTATGTGGCGTCTAAGCATTTCTTCACCCGTCGCAAGCTGCTGCTGATAGTTTATGCATTGGGCAGCTGCTTCATCTAACTGGATAGACATGGCTACAATTTTGGCTAATTTGCAACCATTGGGATCTTCAAGGAATGAAGATTGGATGACATCTTGGAACCATGTCTGTACCGTTTCAAGCTCAACATATTCTCCTCCTCGTTGATATTCTATCTTAGGGAAGGATATTACCAACGTTCTTGGCATACAAGGTGAGAGCCTAAGGATATTGGCATCGTAGGCTCTCACCTTGTATGCCAATTGTTCTTTCCACTCAAAGAGATGGTGTTTGTTCTCAGTGGTTGTAATTGATTGGTATGCTTGTTGTAGATCAGCAACTGTCGCTTCCTCTCTCGGCCTCTCTTGAGCTACCTTTACATCTGACTGCTGGATTTATGATCGAAGACCATGTGCTCTATCTCTCAGCTGATATGCTTCTACTAATACACACTGTCCTTTGACGACAAACTCATCCACTTGACGTCTCAAGTGTTTGATGTATGTGATCAACTGATGATGGTTTCTTTCAGCTGGGAGATCCAATAGTCCTTAAGGCAAGGCCAAGGAGTTGGGAGTGTCATGTATCAAACTAGAAATGTACAATCTTAGCTGACGGTTTTCAGCCTTCAAGGCTGCTTTGTCTTGTCTATCCTTGGTCATTCTTTCCTCAATGCTCGCTGAGAAGGTCTGCCTCCACCTGTCGAGTGGTCTTTCCGAGGTTCACCTTTGAAAGCGTGAAATCCTCAACCCTCACATTATGTATGTCTTTATCTTCAGTCAGGGCAGCAGTCTCTATGACAACCGCGTTCTCTGCATTCCTCTCTACATGTGTCTGCTTCTTCAACTTCTTTGTCGGCATGTCTTGTGGGACATGGTGGAATTCAGAGAAGTCAAGCTGATAAGAAGGTCTCTCCTTTTTCCTCCCAAGCGAGCTTTCTAGCCAGATAGAATCTTGACTAACATCGCTGGGAGGAGGAACATAGGCCCCCTGAATGCTGGAAGAACGAGATTGTGCTGTGGCAATGCCTCGTGGTGGCGAGTCCAAATCAATGGGACTTTGCGACCTCTGTGATGGTGGTGAAGCCAGTGGCTCTGTTTCTATTACAGGCACCGCTTCTGCTGCAACTTCTTCTATAATGGATTCCATCTTTGCAGCGATTATTTCAATCACTGGCTCTGGTGTAGCTACAACGTACTTAACTGTTTCAGGTAAATTGGTGGTTGTCTCCACCTGTACCTTCTGCTGCCTTGTGCTAGCAATTCCTCTTCTTCCCCATGTGCTTCCTGACATTCACATTCCTTCTAGAAGAATGCTCATTTTCTTCTGTCTGGGTTTCTTCCTAGATGAGGAAGGTAGTTTAAACTGAACCGTTGGCGGCTCTGATCGGGGAAGTACTACCTTCCTTGTCCTTTTACTGTCGAGGTAGAGTTGATTGTGTCGAACTACTCTACCAGTTCTTTCCTCAATAGACGTACTCTCTTTCGCGTACCAACTTACTTTGTCGAGTGGTTGTGCATCTACTTGACCCGTGAAGAAGGAAGAAAGAATGACCTCTTCTTCATCATCAGATAAGCCCTCGATGTCCTCTGACATGAATTCTGCAATCTGCAAGAGCTTGAATCTGTTGTAGTTCCTTCTTCTCACTTCGAACTCATCCTCGCAGTTGACCCAAAAATCTTCCATGAAAGTTTCATGTGATGATCTTTGCGCAAGATGTGTTGCGAAGATGCCTCTGGGATCATAGGATGGCCTCCTGTCAATGAGGTACTTGAGATTAAATCTCACTATTTCCTGGCTTATCAACCTAGCATCGGTTGCAGTCTTGCATCTGTAGAATCCCATCTGAAAAGGAAAGTTTGCAGCAGACTTCTTCTTTACGTGAAGGTAAGAGTGAACCTCGGCCAACTGCCTCAGGAATTCCATGAACACTACCTTATATGAGGGGTAGTGTGGCATCATGGTGGGGTGGCCATTGTAGCCATACACGCGTATGTAGGTGAAAGTGGGGAATTGGATGAACCAATCCGCCCAGTCCACCATTGCTGCCTTAGCTGCTGGTGAAATACGAACGTGCATCTCATGGTCTAGCTCGTGCACGGTGTGCATAGTGAAAAGATCATTTATCTTCTTGAAGTTCCTTTCTGCTAGAGTGAACTCAAGGCGAAGAAAGTATTCTTGGACCTTTTGCACACCCAGGGTTCCCACAGTGTTTAGGGTTCTGAAATCACCTTGGAAGGCTATCAGGTAGACCAGGTAGGAACACATGTGGAAACGGTGCTCTTCTAGAAACTTGGTAAATTGTTGGTGGAGCATGTCACTCATCAGAGAGGCCTAGTCATAATGTTCTTTCCTGTTGATTATTTTGCCAATAATATAGAACATCCACGGCTGGAAGGATTTTCCCTCCTCTTGTCCAGTGACTATGCTGAGTAGAGTGATTAACACTCTGTACTCATCTTTGAATTCTCGTCTCCCAACCAATTTGGGCAACCTGGTTCTCTTTGTTTTCAACCAATGTTCAGCCATTATAAGCGAACACTTATCCTTGGAAGCCTCGAATGCCTTTTCGCATTCTGTCATAGATACGACCTTCCTGGTAGGGCATGGTGGAATTGCAAAACATGTCTCTATGTCCTTTGGCTTTAAGCTGCAAATCACCCTCTCGTCCACTGACAGGATCTCTCTTGTAGTCGGGTTGTAATGCTTTGTGCAAGCAGTTACAAGCTCAATGCTCTATAAGGTGATCAGAATGGATGCAGGTTGGAATAAACCGGATTCTTCAATGTTTTGCATGGTAATTTGGTTCATGCCCTCCAAGTCTTCAGAATTGACCTCTGGATTTTTTTGCCATAAGTTTGTGTCAGTCATTTTCAGATAATCATGGTATAAGACCGTCTTGGTCTTGTATTGTACTTGGGAGTACTACATTCTGAAAACTTGAAGATTGACTATGCACACGATGTTGCTCGGACAACTTTTCTGGAACTGCTAAAAATAGCCTCGTCGGGGGTAATTTTTACGAAAAATTCTGAGACATGGGTTTTGTTGAGAATGATTTTCTAAACAAACCCTGATCGTCAGAAATTCGGAAAAATGAGTTTTCTATGACATGCAAGAGCCCTTCGGTGGCAGATGCAACGGGGCACCAGAAAGTGATTTTTCTCAGAAAAATCCAACACATGGGTTTTGTTCGTGCTTCAGAGCTAAACAAACCCAGTTTGTCTATTTTTCAAAATTATGACTTTTTCCAGAAACCCTAAAAAATAGGGGCAACAGGGCTACTTTTTTTGGAAAAATCCAACATGTGGGTTTTGTTGAAAAAGTTATGTTGATCATACCCAGTTGGCCAGATCTGTGATTATTTGTCGTTTCCTATGACATGAAAAGAAATATAGACAAAAATAGAGGAAGTAGACATAAGATGGATTGGAAGTTATAAACTGCCACTTTGCAATAATCTGCCTCTAGAAACAATCTTCGGGGAAGAATACTTTTACTGCCACTGATCCTCAAAAATATTGAAGATCCATCCAAAACCTCTGCCAGATCTTGAAAACGTGTTCTTGGGAGCTATTTGTTGTTTTATCCTTCAACCTGCAAAAAGAATAATGAAGAATGGGACACCTAGCAAGAATATATGGTGATTAGGGTTGAGATCCACCAAGTATGGAAGACAACTCGTGATTTAGGCCTGATTTGGAGTTCCAAAAGGTGATTTCCACTGATTGTGGAGTATTTGGCCTCTTTTTGGCTCCAAATTTGCTAACTCAAGTCAACATCTTTGCTTTGACTTCTTTTAGGCGTCCATCCTTGAAGTTGATCTTTTTGTCCATTTGCAAGCTAAAGTGCCTCCATTTGATCTTTGATTCAGGTTACTCAGTTGATCTCTGGCAGTGGCTGACAGTTTTGTTGTTGAGGTGGGATCAACTTGACGAGATATGCCTAGGAGGGATTAACGCAGAAAACTGAGTTTAGGCCTCTAGAAAGAAGGGCACCTTTCCTTGAGAGGGGCGCTTTTGATAATGCATTAGTCAATTTTCATTGATTGTTCTTCGTTTTGACCTTTTCAGACCCTCTTTGCTTTGATTTGACATTCCCGTTGCTAGATGAATCAAATGACTACTTGACGATGCATCAAGTAGCCAACTTGGTCCTGTTCAGGATGACTGACTTCTCAGTTGAAGCTGGCAGGCTTAGGTCCTTCAAACTAAAGGGCGCCCCTATCCAGCAGGGGCGCTTTTAGCTTTTGCTTGGTTTTATCTTGGTTGTGGACTACCAGTCTTTGACCTCCTTCATTAGATGTTTGATTTGTCATAAGTTATTGCTGATAGTCCCACTAACGAGACAGGTCATAGTTGAGAAGGTCATCCTGGGAGGTAGTGAAGATTTTGACTAAATCTAGATGCCCTCAAGAAAGGGCTCCTTTCCTCAAGAGGGGCGCTTTTAGCCATGCCTTAGCCATTTTCTGGCTTGTCTTTCTAGTTCTTCAATTTTGGCTTTTTCTGTTTGATCTCAACTCGTGATCGTTTGGCATGTCTTGTGGACTTGCTGTCAGATTGATTACGTAGTTGGGAGGAAGCTGGAAAGATATTATGTATAGAGTTACTGCTTATGGATTCATCTAGTGCCTATAACTGAGGGGCGCCCCTAGCCAGTAGGGGCGCTTTTACCATGAAGCTCTTTGATTTGGCATCTTCGTTGCTGATGGATCCTCCATACTTTGCTGACGGTTGGTCAATGATTTGTGAATCAGATGATTTTGCTGATTGTTTCGTTGTCGAGCCAACATGAGAGTGAAGAGGATGACTGAGTTGAAGATGCCAAATGATTACATTTTCCCTCTGAGATCCAAGGGCGCCTTTTTCACCTTTAGACTGTGTTTTGCCTTGGTAGCAAAACGTGCACCTTCCAGAGTTAGCCAAATTTTGGCCTTTTTCGTTTTGAGAAACTCCCTCACTATAACATCTTTTTGACCTTTTCCGCTATAGCTTCTTCGTTGAAGCTTTTGAGGTTTAGCTTTCAGCACTTGGTATTGGCCAATCTGCCATTAATGGCCGCGGAACTCCTAACTTCGTTCTTGAAAAATAGAACTAGACCCACTAGAGTAAAACATGTCTTTTGGTAATTTTGACTTGATCAGTGTGATCATGAAGGCAATTAACCCTATCAAAATATTTTCAATCATTTCCGAGAAGGTCCTATTTTTAAGGGTTTCCTTAAAAATAGGGGCATAAAACCCTAATTTTCATTTTTTCAAAATTTTAACCATAGGTTCCTTGATAGAAACCCACAAAGACTTCATGTTTGGTTTGACCTAAAACATACTTTCGATGGAATTTTTACATTATTTAGCTCAATTTAAGTAGAATGCCAAAAATTTCATTTTGGGTGTAACACCACGTAAATATGTTATTGTGTTTTGTGCATTGGCAGTTGATGGTTAATCACTTAATCAGTTTATGTGTTAGTTCTGATAATTGAATTTAAGGTTATAATCTGCGACAATTGATTCACCCCCCCTCTTAGTTGTCCTATCCAACAACACACGCTTCATCAACTTCGAAAGTAGTATTTCACACAAGGTCGACCAAACCAGTGTAAAACACATAGAACCATTAAGCATGAATATTCCAGATGCAGAAATTATCCTCAACAAAATCAAGGCAACTCAACTCTAGAACTACAAATCATAAGACTTCATCAAAGAGAAATCCGGAACAACAACATTTCTTCCGGACCTCAACTAGAAACATAGAAAACCATAGTTCACAACTGGTGAACATAACTTGCACTATACAATGAATCAATAACTAAAAATGTAAATATAGCATCTTCCAACAACCATAATCAACATATCTAAATCGTACAAACACAAGAGCAAATCTGGACCAAAACCTGAAGCAACCACTAAACACTTGAAACATATCTTTAATACAATTTTCTCAATATCCTTGACATATATGACCAACAACAACTAGTTGATAACCAGTTGATCAGTTGACATCAATGACAACGCCTTCAACCTTTCCATTCTTGCAACAATTTCCCCCTTTGTCATTGATGGCAATACATGATGTGAAAAACCATCAAAGACACCATACTAGCTCTGAATACACTTCTCAAGATTTTTCTTTCTGTTTCTTCCCCTAAGTAGATAATATCTTATTTTATTCACATGCTTCCTCTCTTTTTTCACATGCTTCCTCTCCCCCTTTGACATTGTTGTGCAGTTTTCGCACACATACCCCACTGAAAATAGGGACCCTCTTTCTTGCTCTTTTGGTTTTCTTCTGGGTCTTTGGTCCTGTGGTTGTGAGATTTGATTACCCTTTGCATGTTCCTGAATGACTTATCTTGCTTATGCAAACACCCCTGTTGAGGAATACTTTGAAAATATTGAGTTTTGGGTCAATCTCGGGTTTTTCCCTAATTTCGGGATTTCCTCCTCTGGCGGATTTCCCCAGTTTCCTTGGAAACCCAACGGAGGTTGGTTTCTGTGCCAACTTCGGAAATTTCGGTCCTTCACGGAATTCCGCATCAACCGAATTTTCCCAAAATTTTGTTTCTTCCTCGAATTCTCGAACGTGTCATGGATTGCCTTGTCATCGCATTTATGCTTCATGTACAGACTATACAGGCTATGTTTAATGAGCTTTTGGGGCTTTATGTGGTGATTCGATTCATTTTGTCTCGCTTTGAATTTGGATGGGCTTAATTTTAGGCGCTTGACTTGGCTTGGCGTTTGGACCTGTGGATTCTTGGATTTGCTTAGCTATTGCTTGGCGTCATTATTGCCCATTGTTGCTATTTCGACTTGCTCTGCATTCATGGTATGTATTCATTGCTTTTCTTTCGACTGGTGAATGTGAGTGACTCTTTGGCACGTTGGGTATGCTTTGAGTCTGGATTTCAATGTTATGGGTCTATGGTTTAAATTAGGGTTTTCCCTTTGTTCTTACAATGTCTCCTCTGAAGTTGATGGGCCCGTCCTTGCTGGTTTAGTGATTCATTTGCCCATGCTCTGTTTCTTCCTCATTTCTTAAGCCTTGCCTTGTACGTGACTTTGTTTGCTTGGAGTATTGATCTTGGTTTTCTTTGCAAGCAAGTGAGTTGAGCTTCTTGCTTCGTGTTCATCTTGATACCCTAGGGTTTGATGTTGAATTCATTGTTGATATTGATAGATCACCCTTTGAGGGGGTTAGAAAGTTAGATCCGTCAATGGACGATTTGAGGTAGGTTGATTCTGAGCTTGGGTCCCCAAATTTGTGATCATTTGATCGATTTGGGTGAAATCCAGACTAAGTTGTGATTTCAGGTTTTCTATGTCCTCACGATTTTCTTTCGCCTTTGGATTTTCCCAAATTTCCATCCCGTGGGCGTTTCCTCAAAAATTATTGTGGGCACGAAAATTCTTCTATCTTTGCGGATTTTCGCTGCCTTCGGATTTTCCCAAATTTCCACGGCCCCTTGATTTCCCCAAAAGGTGTCGAGTCTTGTTAACTTCGCGGATTTTCGTCCCCGACAGAATTCCCCAAAAACTTGTTGGGAATGAAGAATTAAGGGATTGCATGAATTATCTATTAATGAACTTGCACTTTATGATTAATTTAGGATGATTTGAGGATATGTGCAAATTTCTCTTGGATTTCGCTTGATGAATGATCGGTTTTGGGTGATTTCTGCGCTTCCATCGCTAGAATCCATCTAACCCGAAATTCCCCAAAATTCCTTTCTGAGCTGAATTCTGTGAAGGGGTGAAAATCCTGAACTTTGAGAAAGGATGCCTTAATGCTATTTTAAGGGAATTTGGTTGTTGTTTGGGTTTCTTTGATGATTATGATTATATATGATGGACTAACATGGATTCTTGTGCTAGGTTTGGTACTTATTGTGAAATTCTTTGAGTGCAAGTTGAATTAAGCAAGGCGGTTGCTGACAAGGCTAAAGGCAAGGGGGATCCTGGTGCGGAAGGATCTTCTATCGTAGAGGCATAAAGGTTTAAGCTGGATATTAAGAGCAGGGTTTTGGAGTCTAAGTTGGCTTCCACTTGGTTAGAGGTCACAGATACCAATGTGGGCAAATGGGAGTATGAGGAATTTAAGGCCAGAATGGCAGTACAGGATTCTCATTTGTTGGCTAGGAGATTGGTAAAATCTGGGTTGGCTCACATAGTTGGTTTTCCTCCCACAGTGAAATGTTATGAGTTGGTTTTGGAATGTGCTAGGAATTATGACAAGGGCACACAGAGGGTGATTGGTCCACAAGGTAGAGTGTTGGAAAATTTCTCCCCTCCTTCTATAGCACAAACATTTGACATGCCAGACATATCCTATGTGGTGGGCTTTGACATGGGCATAGCTAAGAAGTATTACACAGATGATACAAACAAGGCTTTATAGGTGATCAACTCTTGGTTGAAGAAGCCTAAGCCCCATATTTCCAAGTTGCCAAAATAACTATTTAGGGCAAAGTTCAAGGCAGAGTACTATGATTCCATCACACTCCTTAGCAGGGTTGTGGGCCTGAAAAGTGCAGGCGTCTTTGAGAACTAGATGTTTTATGTTATAGTGAGAATAGAGCAGGGTATAGATTACCATTGGCCAAGTGCTATCAGTGCAGTGATACATGATCAACTTTGCAATGTGTTGCAAACCAGGAGCTTCACCGTGATCAACTTAGTCAATGCACTTGCAAGATTTCACCCCTACAAAGGACTAAGTGTAGGAGGTGTCTTTGGGCAAGATGTGATTTATGAGGTTTATCCATAGTTGCATCTAGGAAGCACGAGCTACAAGAGGGTGAATGATGCATTCACCATGTATATCACCCGATTGCTCCAAGGTGCAAAACATGTCAAAATTTTGGATGCTTCTAAGGAATTGATAAAGAGATTTGGAGCTTGGTTCATATAGTTCCCCACATTCTCCTACATCAGGATAGATGGCTACCAAAGGGCTTCTTACAGGCTACCCAGGTATCCAACTGATCATCTCATACTCCTGGAGTTCACTAGGAAAATATGTGATTTTGATGCTATTGTGAAGAAGGAAAAGCATAAGACTCGATTTGGTAATGACTTCCCACTCAGGATAGGTAGCAATGAGGCTTGTCCTTCTATCATTTTTGCAAATTCTTCTGAGGAAGAAATGGGTGCCTTTGGGTTATCATTCCACTCCAAAAGGCCTAGATTTGACATGACTGGTGAGGCTCAAAGGAAGGCCAGTAGGGAGTTCAGTCATATGGTTGACATTGAGGATTACTGGGCTAATTGTGGGGATGAGTTTCAAGTCAGAAAGAAGTTCTCAAGGTTGCCAGTCAATTTGATTAGGCTATACAATGTCAAGGCCATCCTTGATCAGGTGGATGATGAGGAGGAGGTTATCCAGAATCACGACTATGAATCCATCAAGGACAAATCAATTGAGGTTGATTTGCTTGAGGAAGAGAAGACAAAGCTAGAACAAGTTACCGTCCCAATCCTCAAATATACCAAGTTGTGGATCAAACACAAAATAAGGGAACTGGACAGTGAGGGTATGCAATATACCTATGACCTGATGGGAGATTTAGAATCCCACTCCACCTTTGAGGGGATTGAACCGGATCCCGATGGTAAAGATAAGGTAGAATCTCCTTTCAAGATCAAACTTAAGGGTGCTAAAGTGGAGAAAAAAGCAAAAAAGAGTAGAAAACCAATTGCTAAGAAGAGAAAGAATGTCTCCAAGGGAGGTAAGTCCACTGCAAAAGAAGAACTGGATGAGGAAGGTGAGGAAGACAGTGCGCCTCTAATCAAGAAAAGAAGACTGGTTAGAGCTTCAAAGAAAAAGAGTGAGCCTTCCAAGGAAGAAGGAGGGGCAGGCCCTCAGGTGATAGAAGTGGAAATCTCAAGAGAAAAGGCATAGGTGTATACAAGAATATCAAGGACTCCTTCTCCAACATTGAAGGTAGATGTTGTCACAACTGCTCCTATGGTGGGACAATAAAATGATGCCTCTCCTCTCCAAGAGTCACAAGATGTTCAACATAAATCCAAAGATGTAGAGGAGGTTAGTGATCATCTGGATGAGGAAACAAAAGAGTTTCATTTTGGAGACCTCTATAAGGCATAGCCTGAGATTGGTAACACTTTGACTTCTTCTTTAGTATTGTACGATGATTCACTAGTCAGAGATGAGGAGGAAACACCTACAAAAAAGGAAAAGGTACCTGGGAAGACTCCCTCTCCCATCCATGATCAGGAGGAAAATCAGAAGCAAGGGGATGAAGAGGAAAACAAAGGTGAGGAGGTCCCTCTAGAGCATAATGTAGATGCTGAATTTGCTGCGGATCAGGTTGAAAAGAACAAATGAAGTAGCTTGCAGGCAGATTCTACTACCCCTAGTTGGTTGGATGAAAAGTTGAGGAAGAAGCAGGTTGTTGTGGATGATACTCCTCCAAACTGGGATGAACTATTGGCTAGCATAGGAAAGCGAAGGCCAAAGAAGAAGGCTAAAGTTATCTCCAGGATTGACAAAGATAAAGCGAATAATAGAGTAATCCACATTGCCACTCCTACACCTGAAAAGAGCAAAGATGAGGTGACTGCCCAGGATTACAATATTTAGACTATAAACCTTGGACCCACCTCCATAAGGCAAGAAATTGAGGAATTTGAAGAGTCTAGTGCTACAATTTTAAGCAAATTGAACAAGGAGGTGCAGGCTAAACAAGAATTGAAAAAGGAGAATGAGAGGTTGAAAAGATATCTACAGGATCTTATGAAGCCCTTGCAGTTTATTATTCAAGCCAACTCCTCATCATCTATTGTGGGCCTTCTACCTAGGGAGACCATTTCTGAACTAGAAAAGATGAAGGCCACTACACAAGCCACACATGATTGGTTACAGGGAATTGAAGTTAAAGGGAATGAGGCAATCAAGGAACTCTTATCAACTGGTGGAGATGCTCGTAGGTCTGTGGAATGGTTGAAGAATGTATTGACTCAGGATAAGGAGGATGTTGATTTCTTGCTGCAGAAAACCAAAGTTATAATGGAGTACACTGAGGAGAAGCTAGTGGGTGATGGAATTCTACCCTCTTCAAAGGTTGTTGAGCCTTGGGAATGGTGTGAGCTCCTGCAGAGTAGGCAGAGGGTTTTGAAAAAGGCTCACAAATAGGGAAAACAAATAGAGAATACCTTGGTTGGTATCTATAATGGTTGTATTTCATTCTTCGAGATCATGATTGGGAGGAAGAAGTTCGCACCAAATCACCTAAGCTTAGAATAGTTGAGGAAATGGTGGCATGAAATATATACCTCATTCGATGCTGGTCCAGTTACTATACACGAACTTGACGATGCGGCTACATATGTTGCAGTTATGGAAAAGTATCAAACCCTAAGGGTGGATTGGGATAAGACAATTAAGCAATCCAGGGAAGAGGTTAAATCCATTGAAAGGAGATTTAAAATATTAAGTATTCCACCTTTGGCTGACTTGGAGGATGTTTTCCTTAGAGTGCAAGAGAAGGTGGGGTGAGATAAAGATAAGGATCCAGCTAATCACTAGTTGCCTCAAAATTTGTACTTCACATTAGTTCCTCCTTCGTCTTGCATTGAAACGTGTTAGATTCCAGGCCGACCTGAGAGGAAGCCCTGTGCATTTAATGCTATGTCATGTGTTATTTTTTTGAAAAACTTTCTTGGCTGACCTTCTTTGTAACCCTAATTGGGATGACTCATGATGTAATCTCTATAAGTATGGCATGCTGCCTCATTTGTAAGGGTTAGACTCAATTAGAAGATTAAGTTGTGAAGCAATAGAGCAAGAAATCTAGAGTTAGGAGTTAAGTTTATTTTGGAGCAAGTGTTGCAACAAAATATTGGAATTGTTGCTATTATTGGTGATTCAATACAAGCGAAGACATTGTGATTTGGTGGCCTCTCTTGGATTGATTTATCTTGCATGGTTCTTATTCAATCTTTAAAATTGCTTGAGAATATTTGAATGCTTTTAGATTTAGAGTTGAATGATTTCAATGATATCTATGGTTTGATGCTTGGAATGTTGTAGCGATCTCTGGTTCATATCTTGAGAAGCTTCTTGATTTTGGGATTGTTATGCAAGGTCAACCTGTACCGAACATTTATGTGCTTAGTTCAATTGTAGGTATTTATTCATTTTAATATCAAAAATAAGGGTTAACTTGAATGAATATCTATAATCTAAAAATCTTGAATTCCTTAGAATATTGCACTGTTTCTGAAAGATCGTAGATTAAGTCTGGGTTGAGCAGAAATTAGTTTTGAGGGATTGGTCTGTTCCAAGTATTGCTTCACTGATATTGTTGGTCTTAGGAGTAATTTCGATCAAAGGATTTTTGGAACCCTTATATCTTTTTCTATTTATTTCGTTATCTGGGTTAGATTTAGGAATTTGAGTATTGACAAATTACAAGATCTGATAAGTTTGAAATTTCCATCATTTGTTTTGTAAGGTCCCCTTGTGATTACCAACATTTTCATACATTATCACTGAGTTGTTTTATTGCATTATCAAGACCTGACATTAGAGACCTTGGGGTTATCTCTTTTCCAATAGAGATTGACCTTTCACGAGAGATAGGATATCATATTCTGTCTAAGTTGTTTCTGTGTAGAAAACACCATCAACAGATATCAATGGAAAAGGCAAAATATATTTTACATTGATTTCTCCTTTAACATGAAAAACATAATACTCATAATGACAACACTTGACACTACCTGCTCCCCTTGAGAGGTAGCAACCAAAACATCAATCCAAAAGAAAGATAGATCCATAGAGCCACCAGAATGATGCATCTCCATATGCATCTAGTTCAAGAAAGGAGGGGCAAGGACCCCTAACTTCTCCCAAAGATACTCAAAAGTATCTTTAGGAAGAGCCTTTGTGAAAATATCAACAATCTAATCTTTCGTTGGAACATACTAAAGTTTTACTTCATTCTCCATGACCTTCTCTCTCAAGAAATGATTTTTGATAGATATATGTTTCATCCTCGAGTGCATCACAAGATTCTTTGAAATGTTGATTGAACTCGTATTATCACAGAAGATAGAAATAGGATCATCATATACCACTGTGATATCTTTCAATTTTTCTTTCATCCATAGAACTTGTGTACAACTAGATGCACCAACAATATACTCAGGTTCAACAATAGACAAGGAGACTGAATCTTTCTTTTTACTCAACCATGTTACCAATCTACATCCAAGAAAGAATGCACCACCACTTGTACTCTTTTTGTCATCTACACATCCAACCCAATCTGCATCTCTATAGGAACTTAGTGTAAAGTTAGTATCTTTAGGATACCATAACCCATAATCCAGAGTGTCATTCAAATATCTGAATATTCTTTTGACAACAACATGTGTTTCCTTAGGATCTTCTTGAAATCTAGCTACAAGACAGACATAATGCATAATATTCAGTCTAGTAGCAGTCAAATATAATAGTCCACTAATCATAGATCTATACTTGATTTGATTGGCCTTAGGTGAATCATCATCTTTACCCAATTTGTAACCAGTCACCATAGGAGTACATACTAGTTTGGAACCATCCATCCCAAACTTCTTCAACATCTCTCTTACATACTTAGACTGCAAAATAAAAATTCTTTTATTTGTTTGATTAATCTGTAGTCCAAGAAAAAAATTCATCTCTCCAAACATAGACATTTCAAATAATTTTTGCATATCTTCCATAAACAGCTTGCACATATTTTTGTTTCTTCCAAAGATAATTTCATCAACATACACAACTACAATAAGAATTTTTTCATTTTCAATCTTAAAATACAGATTACTATCTATCATACCTTTGTTAAAACCGTGTTGAATCAAATACATGTCCAACCTCGCATACCAATCTCTAGGAGCTTGCTTCAATCCATATAAATTTTTCTTCAATATGCACACCATATTCGGTTTATTTGTCAACTGAAATCCTTTTGATTGTTCTATGTAGATTTCTTCTTCTACCTCACCATTCAAAAATGCTAACTTGACATCCATCTGATAGACCTTAATGTCTTTATGAGCAGAAAATGCAAAGAACATCCTTATAGCTTCCATTCTTTCTACCAGAGCAAAAGTTTCCTAAAAATCTATGCCTTCTACTTGTGAGTAACCTTTACACACAATCCTTTGTTTCTAACCACTCCTCTATTCTCATTCAACTTATTTCTGAAACCCACTTCGATCCAATGATGTTTTTATCTACTATTCTTGGGACCAATTCCCAAGTTTGATTCTTCTCAATCTACATAAGCTCTTCTTTCATGGATTCCATCCAATATTTATCTTTACAAGCTTCACTTACAGTCTTAGGTTCAATCTCAGAAAGTAAACACAAACTCACTTCAGTAGAAACTCTACTTCTAGTCAATACACCTTTTGTCTTGTCACCAATAATTTGACTTTTTGAATGGTTCTTCTATACATATCTAGGTGTCTTAGGGGACACCACTAGAGCTTCTTCTTCTCTTTCATCCTACTTCTCTTTCTCATCATTTTCCTGTTCTTCCACAATTTCTATTCTTACATAATCAAGTTCATCAGATACATATCCATTAATGTCAATAGAATTCTTCATTGTCTCATCAATCTTGACATTTGCACTCTCTACAATATTTCTCAGTATTTTATTGAAAAATTTGTATGCCTTGCTTTTAGTAGAATATCCAAGAAAAATGCCTTCATCACTTCTTGCATCAAACTTTCTCAAAGTTTCTTCATCTCTTTTGATATAGCATTTGCTTCCGAATACCTTGAAATACTTAACAGTAGGATTTCTCCCATGCCATAGCTCATAGGGAGTCTTTGTATTGTTTTCTCTTGCTTGAACTTGATTGAATACATAAACAACAGTATGAATAGATTCTTTCCAGTAGACTTTCGATAAACCAGCTTTAGTAATCATTGATTTAGCACCCTCTTGAACTATTCCATTTTTCCTTTCAACAACTCCATTTTGTTGAGGAGTTCTCAGAGCAGATAACTCTCTGTTTATTCCATTCACTTCATAAAACATATTAAACTCATGGGATTTGAATTCTCCACCTCTATCAGACCTTAAGCATTTTATCTTCAATTTTACTTCATTTTCAACCATAGTTTTGAATGTCTTGAATCTATCTTATGCATCTGATTTCTCTCTAAGAAATGTAACCCATGTATATCTAAAATAATCATCAATTAAAAGAAAAAGTACCTTTCACCAAGTAGAATTCTTACTCTTGTAGGACCACAAATATCTATATGAACTAAATCCAGTAGTTCAGTAGTGGACTATTCCTTTGATCTATAATGATTTCTTGCTTGCTTTCCAAACTGACAATTCTTGCAAATAACATTAATAGGCTTTGTAATTCTTGGTAAATCTCTCATGACCTGAACTGTATTAATCCTCGCCAAGTTATCAAAATTCATGTGACACATTCTTCGATACCATAACCAACCGTCATTAATCTAAGTCATAAAACATCATCCATCAACACCCCTAAGTTGATAGATATTTCCTTCAAATTTCTTTCTTATAGCAATCAATGTTCCAGATCTCACATATTTCATCCTTAAACACAAGATCATATCCGTTACTACACATCTGACCAACACTCAAAATATTATGCCTTAAACCCTTAACATAGTAGACATCATTAGTATGATGCTTGCCATCAAAACTTACTGAACCTATCCCACAAATTTTAGTACTAGTATCATCTCCAAACATAACCAAGCCTCCATCATATTTTTCAAGTTTTAAAAACTTACTTTTATCACCAGTCATGTGATGTGAACAACCAGTATCAACTACCCAATAATTATTTTCTTGTTTAGCATGTAGGGCAGAGATAATCGTACCTTCATCTTTCTCCTTCTCCAGAGGGCTTTCCTTTACCTATTTTTCAGAATTAGCAGAAGTAGGTTCATCCTTAATCGCCAAGAATAAGAATTCATTTTCATTAGGATCTTCATATTCTGAATCCTCATTAGATATATTAGCATTCTCATTCACATAATAAGCTCTATTAAACTTCTTTTTTTTCTTTTCTTTTCTTTCTCATATCTTTGTTTATTCATTTTACTCTTTTCAGACACTTTGCAACATAATGACCTATTTCTCCACAGCTAAAGAATTTAAAGGGTAACTTACCTCCATAATTTCCAGAGCCTTTCCTCATCCTTCTTACAAAGTTAGCTTCTATTTCATCAAATTTTCCTTCATCTGGATCTTTAGCTTTTGTAGCTTTAAAAGTAGTCTCTAATTTGCATCCATTTCTTAGATTCAACTTTCTCATCTCATAAGATGTCAAAAATCCCAATAGAAGATCTTTAGTATAGGTCTTATAATATATAGTTTGCTCAATAGCACACACCTTCTCACTATAAGCATCAGGAAGAGTTCTAAGAATCTTCTTTACAATCCTAGTTTCATCTATAGTAGCACCAAGTCCTCGCATTTTGACTCACTATCTTATCCAATATATGTACATAAGCTTTAACATTCTCATCTTCAAATATATGTAGGAGCTCAAACTGTTTCTCCAAATTTTGTAATTTCACCTCATTGACTCTTTCATCACCATCATGCACTATTTCCAAAGCATCCTAGACTTCCTTAGCAATCTTCAAATTTTGAAATTTAATCAACTCGAAATGTACCAGACTGTTCTTCAAGATGTACTTCGCCTTATTGTCCGCTTCATGTGCTTTGATCTCATCAGGCATACTCAAACCATTAGCAAGAGTATAAGGATTCTTGTAAGCTTTCTCCACATCATATCCACAATACTCCAAATATTCTTCCATCAATACTTTCTAGATACCATAATTAGTTACATCGAATCTCGAAAAATCATAAACCATTTTGCCAGCCATCCCAGACCTTCCTCAAGCGGTTAAGCTCTTCACCAAGGAACCAAGCTCTAATACCAATTGTTGATTAGGACAACTGAGAGGGGGGGTGAATGAATTGTCACAAAATTAAACTTTTAATTCAATCACCGAAACTAATTCTTAATACTACTTAAATGATTAATCATTAAATGCTAATGCAAAAACTTAAATCCAACACATAAACACAATAACACTATATTTATGTGGAAAACCCAATAAGGAAAAAACCACGGTAAGGATTAACTCAGACTATAGAGAATATCAAAACCAATTACAAGAGGCTCACTGCTTGTGAAACAAGGCTCACTACCAAAACAAGGACTCGTTGTCCAATAGGGCTAACAACCTGGAGGTCTCACTGCCATAGAGATACAAAGAAAACTTGTTACAGAGAGAAGACAATCTCAATGAAACAAAGGATTCCACCACAATCACTCGTAGACATGCATGAATGATAGAGTTCACCTTCTTCTCATTTCATTTTGAAACTCAACATTAAGGCTTCACACTAATCTTCCACACTCACATCACACACACTCACCAAATAGCATCAATCTCGCATTTATCTACTCTTTTTCTTTTCACTTATTTGCCTTCTTCACTCTTGTATATCCTTTACCACTAACTCATCTTGTATGTATACCATCTTCAACTTTGAAACATATCCAAATTCGGCCATCCAACAATAAATTCAAATTAGGTCGGTGCGAAAACATCCTAGGGTGGAAAATAGAATGAGGACAACCCAAACACATGCTTCATAGGGACCCAAATAGATCCAATACCCTTCATCAACTTCGAAAGTAGTATTTCACACAAGGTCGGCCACACCAGTGTAAAACACATAGAACCATTAAGCATGAATCTTCCAAATGCCAAAATTATCTTCAAAAAAATCAAGGCAACTCAATTCTAGAACCGCAAGTCATAAGACTTCATCAAAGAGAAATATGGACCAACATTTCTCCCAGACCTTAACCAGAAACATAGAAAACCACAGTTCACAACTAGTGAACATAACTTGCATTGTACAATGAATCGACAACTAAAAATCTGAATATAGCATCTTCCAACAACCATAATCAACATATCTAAACTACAAAAACACAAGAGTGAGTTCAGACCAAAACCTAAAGCAACCACTGAACACTTGCAACATATCTTTAATACAATTTTCTCAATATCCTCGACATATACAACCAACAACAACTAGTTGATAACCAGTTGGTCAGTTGACATCAATGACAACACCTTCAACCTTTCCATTCTTGCAACAAAAGCCACAAGAAAACAATGCCAATTCATTAAAATTATGCCTGTTAAATTGGCTTAAGGGAAGCCAAGTTGGCTATTTATGAAATAGATTACACAAATAGGAAAAATGAATTCTCAACAATGAGAGACTATTCTATTTTTAAATCTAGTTTTAATGACTAATATAATGCTTGGTAATCCTTATTTCCTAAATTTTCTTTCTAATCAACTAAATATGACTAAAAAATGTAACACTCCCTTAATGATAAAACCAAAAACAATTCCAAACTTATTTGTAAATTTGACAAATTTATCTCTATTGTGTGGTTTGGTCATTGTGTTTGAATTTTGTGCCTTTGTAGAATAATGTAATGATTTGCGCCAAAACAATAATATAAATCTAATTCTTAACCTTCTACACAACTTATTATTTGAATAACAACACTATTGGCCCTAGCATTCACTTAGATCTTAGACAACTCATATTGAAATTATTGTTTATGCATCAACAATATCATTATATTTCAAATAACAAATGAATAAAATAACTTTTGATCTTATTATAATGAACAAAAAATATGTGTAAATCTCGATCTCTTTCTTATTACAATAATGGTTGTATTGCATTCAAATAGTTTTGCAACATTAATAACTACAACAATTCATACCAACAACGACAAATTGGATCAATACAATGTAGTTGGAGTTTACATCCATTGAAGCTCAAATACAATCTCTATATGAGATCCTTTGAAATCACTAGGGTTTTTGTCCTAAGGTTCCCACACGAGAACACAAGTGCTCAAAATGGATTTTGAAAGGAATTTGATTAAGTGTAGATGATGATTGTGAATAAAAACATTTGGTCTTTTATATCCTCCACAAGCAGAACAGGTTGACCACCATGCACACTCACAACTTCAAATTTGAACAATATTCATGGGTAGGAAAGATTTCGGTTTGAAAGTTATGGTGTCAAAAATAGACTATTGGAAATAATAAGATGTGTTGGGAATTTAGGAACAATAAAAACACATGAAAAAACATAGGATGAGGCATCAAGGGTCAAGCAACAAACATGCCAGTAAGTGCAAGTTTATAAGTTTGATAGAAAGAGGGAAAAAATAGAGTTGAAATAAAAATAATATTTGGGAAGGGAAAACATATAAGAAAGAAAACCAAGGAACAAGTACAAACCTAATATGTGTAGACTTAGATTGACTAAAAGTGATACATGACAAGTTTGGTCTGTTCGAAATTGCTTGTCCTCAAGAAATTGTAGGTTCAAATGTTCTAATATATGTGGCCCTTCCTGCATTGCATCCTCCACTAGAAGATATTTCCAACAAATTAGATACTCCTTGGTGCTTCTATTTCTTAGCTTTATCTCCCTTACATTCATGACCACTTCAAGAATCAAAACTATTTTTTCATATTCATCAATTGGAGTTAACTCATCCAAGGATTCTATATGTTTACCTGAAACCTTTTCAAGGCAAGATACATGAAAAATATTGTGTATCATGCTTCCCTTTGGAAACTCTAGTTTATAGGCCACCTCTCCAATCCTTCTTAGAAATATGTAAGGCCCATGAAAATATATTTTGATCTTCTTCGACCCACTTTCTTTAAAGGAAGATTGTTTGTATGACTACAATCTCACAGAAACCATGTCTCTAATTTCAAATGTTCTCTCAACCATATGATGATTTACATACATCTTCTATTGGTTTTGAGCCTACTAGAGATTATTCTTGAGTGATTTGATTACACCACTTTCCCCTAGTACCTTTCTATTCACTAGAATCAGATCAATGAAGCTTCGAGCTTCATACCCATATATGGCCATGAATGATATCATCTTAATTGGTATGTGGTAGATGGTGTTGTAACGATTCTCCCCCAAGTAAAGCCACTTGATCCAAGTCTTTTGTTAGTCAACAACATAATTTCTCAAATAACCTTCCACCCATTTGTTCATTATTTTCGTTTTTGAAAGTGGTAGCTAGTGTTGGGGGTGAGCTTAGTTCTTTCCAAAAGGAAACTATCTTGCCAAAATAAAATCATAAAGAAAATATCTCTCATGATGCTCTTGGGTGGTCCATGGAGTTTCATCACTTCCTTGAACAACATATTAGCCACTTGTGGCATCTTAAAATATGAAGATATGACAAATAAATGTGCATAGTTAATTAGTTTGTCCACAAAAACATTTATGTAGTCCTTACCTTGGACTTTAGGAAGTCCCGTATTCAAATCCATCGAGACACTTTCCCATTTTTTCTTTGGGATAGGTAAGGGCTCCAAAATTCCTTTTGGAAATGTTTGTTTTGTTTTATTCTTTTAACAAATGATACATTTTTTGATATGGGTAAGTACATCATCCTTGAGTCCCTTCCATGTCAACCTTTTCCTACAAAACCTTTCCCTTCATATTTTATTTTGGCACCAAGTAGGCTCTTCCCTTGTAGAGAAAAAGTTCATTGCGAATAGTGTACCTATTGTTTGACAACTTCCCTTCCAACACATCAACTACAAACATGTTCTCAATATACTTATTATTTTATTCTACCAATCTACAAAGGTATGAGACATGGAACATAGATTCAACCATTTGGATAGTGCATTAGTAACAAAATTCTTCTTCCCTATGATGTAGTTAATATCAAAATCTTATGTTTGGAGTTTTCTCACCTGTTTTTTCTATTTCTCATTTAGATCCTCCTAATTAAGAAAATATCTCAATCTATCGTGATTAGTTTTGACCACAAATTAACCACCCATAAAGTGTTGTTTGAATTTGACCAATGCATGCATGATGGCTAGCATTTCCTTATCATAGATGGAGAAACAACTTTCCACCTTTGTGAGCTCCTAACTCTCAAAAGAAATCACGTGCTTTTTTCACATGAGCATGATCCCAATTCCTTCTTCCAATGCACCACATTCTAGTGTGAAAGAAAGAGTGAAATCCAAAATTGCTAACACATTACATGAGCTCATTACCTATTTTGGTTTTCCAAATTATTTTTGTGCATAATTAGTATAGGAAAAAACTACCTTCTTTGTTAGGCTAGTTAAGGTTGTGACTAGCTATGAGAAACCCTTAACAAAATGCCTATAGTAGTTGCAAAGGTCGAAGAATCCTCATAGTTGTGTCAAGCTCCTTGGGGGAGGCCAATCCTGAATTGAGTTGGTCATCTCCATATTTACTTGTACTCCCTTTGTGCTAATGATAAGACCTAGATACAAGATCTCTATCATAGTGAACTCACACTTTGACTCCTTGGCAAACAATGTTTGTGCTTTCAAAATTCCCAACACTTGATCAATGTGTCGTAAGTGCTCCTCCCACATTTTTCTATAGATCAAAATGTCATCAAAGAAGACAAGGACACAATTTATCAATTGCTTGTGAAAAATATGATTCATGCATGATTTGAAATTTGTTAGAGTGTTTTTTAGACCAAACAATATGAAAAAAATCATAGTGCTCATAATGACATTGAAAAGTCATCCTATGAATATCCTCCTCTTAGACTCTTATATATGGTAGCTTGATTTGAGATCTATTTTTGAGAAATATACTACTTTGTGAAGCTTGTCTATCAATTCATCAATCCTAAGAATGGGGTATCGATTCTTGATAGTCTTTTTGTTCAATTCTCTACAATCAATGGGCATCCACATTGTGCCATATTTCTTCTTCACCAATACCACAAAAGGAGCAAAGGGACTTGAGTTAGGTTTGGTGTGCCCCATTTCCAACAATTCCTCAACGGCCTTTTCAATTTTCTCTTTATGTCACCTAGGGTGGCAATAAGGAGTAGTGATGATGGGATTGACACCCTCCAACTCACTGATGTGCTCAAACCTCTATTTGATGTTCTCCTTGATGCTTGTCCAAGATACTCTGTACATACACATGATATGGATTTTTTTCTTTGGTAGGTTTTGTTACAATCACCAAACATTGAGTTGTCCATGCGACTTTCCCATAGAAAATATTCTTGATTCTTTTACCTGATACAATCCTTAGTGCTAGTACCACTTCTTTTTAGTTTTTTTTATCTCTCCTAATGAGTGCAACCACTAGATACTTATTACCATATCCATTTTCTTATGTTGACAACGTATAATTCATCCTTCATATCATATTATCCTAAATTAAGATCCAGCTAGGAGATATTTCTATTGCATTGAATCGTGAAAACATTAGCGACCATAACATTAAATCCTTGAAAGTCCTTCACCTTGATGCCTTTCTTGGGGACTAGTGCATAATTAATGAAGTTATGAGTGGCACTAATGTCAATGAATAAAATCATCTGTTGACCTCACATAAGATAATCTCTTCCTCTTTTGGTTGATCAGATTCTGATTCATCAACATACCTTACCTCAATGTAATGCACTTGTCCTTTCCCAAGCCATTTATGTCTAGGTGACCATGGCTTCTAAAAGTTGAAGCACAACTTGTTCCTTCTCAATTCATTCCTCACCTCATTGTTTGGTATTGATGGAAAAATCTTGGTCTACTATGTATTTTTGTGAAAGAGCTTCTTTGGAATGAATGTTTTGTACTCAATATTATTCTTTGGCATGGAATTCTCTAGTGCCAAAGCCCACTTGATGGCCTCTTGTAGGGTAGGTCATTCAAAATACTTGACTAGCCCCTTGAGAGATTTACCTTCAATGAAGAAATTTTCTCTCTGTAATGTCTAGTACCATGATTGATAGCTTTTGAATCTTTGTTACATAGTTCTCCATTGACCCACACTATTTGAGCCTAGTCATCTTTAAAATAAACTTTAGGATCCTTTTGATCAAATCTATCAAATAAAATTTTGTAAAATTCATCATAGGAGGTGATGGATTTGTGGCCTTGAGTGATTAGATTGTGGTACCACCACTCATGAACAATATCCTCCAAATGCAAGGAAAAGAACTTGATTGCTTCATATTTGGTTGTCGATATAAGGGACATGTATGTGTCTAGCTTCTGTACCAACACACTAATTGAGCATCTATTAGATCCATCATAGGGAGAGAGTTTCAACTTCCCCAAGGCTTTATCCACATCTCTCCATAAGGTTTGCATCCTAGGATCATGTTTGTAACCATTCTAGGACTTCTTCATGTTCATATAATTGGTGTGAGTGATATTTCACTTTTGATCTCCTCATGAAGAGCACTTTATTTTTTATGAAAAACTCTAATATCATCCCATAGTGAGTTTTGGGCTTCAATATTTGGAGCCTCCACCTCCTTATTTAGAAAGGAAGGTTGGTTGGGTCTTATAGCTGAAACAAGAACAATCCTTTTATGTGTGGCTTTGAGTGACATCTAGATTATTACTGCCAGAACCACTTGATTCATCCATCAATTGTGGTCAGGGATAACTTTAAGAAACCCCCCCGTCGGCGCAAGTGTAAAATCCTGGCGAATCCGGTATACTTCTCGATGAAAAATATTATTTCTATTGGCGATTTTTTTCGTTTTACGGGAAAAATAAATCCCAATTGGCGAATCTTTTATAACCCCTAGAAGTTCGTGGAAAATCTTGGCGAATGGAAAATTGTTTTAATAGAATAAAATATTTTTCATTGGCGAATAAAACTATTTTTCAAACCAGAATTGTTTTTCCATTAGCGATTAAAACCATTTTTCAAAGAAAAAAATATATTTTCATTGGCGAATTAAAAAGAATCTCAAAATAGTAAAAAAATCTATTGGCGAAATAAATAGATATGCCAATGAAAAATCATAGGGGCCGTTCGTTGAATGTTCGATGGATGACTGTAGTTGCATTCCGGAAGTAAATCTTTGAAGCACTAGACTTGCAATTTGAAACCTCCAGAATAACACTATAACCATTAGATGCGGACATGTGGTGAGATCAGGGCTCATCGCTCATCACTCATTCTGTCTTTTCAATGCTTCGACATTCTACTTTTAATTTAAATGAAATTCTCATTCTTTTTGAAGAAAATGTGGTTGTCGTACTACTAGTGTAATGCCTCGCCAAGTAACCCTAAAGGAAGTTGCAATTAACATCATAAACGAACCAATTTTTTTTTTATAAAGTGCATTTAACATACACATTCACTTACTAATTAACAACAACCTTTAAGGCTACAAGGTTAGGATTACTTAAACCCACATATACATATTACATATAACCATAGCCTTATGAACTTTATGAAATAAATATCATACATCATAAGAATACCACATAACATAATAAGATAATTAATCAACATACAATCTCATAAACATTATCTTAAACCAATAGTTACATCACTCATTCCCAGAATGAGACAATAGTATATAAGATTACAATTACATAACTCCACTTCTTACAAAGAGGGATAAAATAACTTATACAAGTTAAAATATTACAATGCAAGAAATTACAACAATAACCGCGAGCTGTCCATCTGGATGTCTCGCCACCAAGTAGTGAAGATAGATGGGGACCCAACGGTTTTGGTGCATGTTCCACCCTACCAATGTGGTACTCGAAGGCCCACCCCCCATGCTAGGAGATAGTAACAAAGTAACATGGACTAACATCTACAACCACTAACCAAAGGCAGACTCAAACTAACTCATACTGTTATAACCAACCAAATGAATTAACAAGTACAACTCATTCATCATACAAGTATGAATCAAGTACAACTCAAGTACAATACAAGTACAAATCAAAATACAATACAAATACAACTCCAACGTCACTGACATAGGTCACATTGCTTCCAGACATAAAATAGATCAAGTATGTTAAGAGAACCATACACATAAAACAATTAACCACAGTTGTCCTAGATAGAGTGTCATCGCAAGGTTTGTTATGAGATCTCCTCTGGGCATTCTTCATAGGCTCCGACACAAGTAATTCTGGTGGCCTCAACCGAATCCCGGCACTCAGACTCACTCATGCGGAATCAACTACCTCTCGCAAGAACAAGATAGTTGATCTTGCCATTCCAAGCCTTCCCACTCATCCCAAGTCTAAACAAACCCTTGTGTCTATGAGTGAGGTAAAATTATCTTGATTAGTGAGAAGTTAGTTCTAATATTCTAAGTACATTATTTTAATTATCACTTGTTTAAATCACTCCTGAAGGTTATCCAGTTTAACTCTTTGGGGTCTAGCGCCTAACAGAAGCCACTCTTCTAATCGACAACACACTCACAACCAATCACCAAGGGAAACACAAGTGCATACAAACTAGGCATCATAACCACTCCAACACAAGGAGGATACAAATAATAGAAACTCACTCCAAACATCTTGGAGGCAACAATCACATAGTCCACTCCTTTCAAGGAGACATGGATCCCATAATCCGCTCATAAACCAAGGAGGTGCAAACATCCCCATTCGTGAAAATCGGGTAAAACTAAAAAGACGCCATGCACTACCTAAGGGAAAATAACTGGATGGCATAAAAATTCAACAACCCTTATCCTATAAGATTTTTTGGAAGACTTATAATTTAGGACTAACACTAAATCCCAAAACCAACAATGCAACTTGACGACATTGCAACAAAAGCATTTAAGTCATTAATCAAATCTAATATTTGGATTTCCTAAATCCATACTCATTCAATAGGTAGTGTTGACAAAGTCAAAGACACGATAACTAGATCATCGAAAATAATCATAACCCCTATTTCCCTTTTCATTACTGAAAATCTAAAACAATTAAACTTACTTCCCTTTATTGAATACAAAGAATTAAATCTTTTAAGATAATCATGAGGAAGATACTACTTTTGGATATACTAAATCCATATCTCTTTTATAATTCAATCACAATGATTCAATTAATCTAAATAGAAATTAATAAATAACATAATTGATTGTCTCATCAATAAAACTTCTTAATTTACTTTTGAATCGACACAAATCCATGCAAGTAAACTCTTTCCATTTCCTAACCAAATCTTACATCTCATTCACTTTTCTATTTAAAACATTCAATCACTTTAATATAATAACATATTGTTTCTCTATCCATTTAAAAACATGCAATTTCATCAATGTATAAAAAAAATATCTTTTGGCTTATCTATTTGACCACGCATTCATATTGTTTCTAATTAAATCTCATTAATTAAAACAAACATTTAAATATAAATATTTCTATAATTCTTCAATATATTTAAATATCTTTTTCCTTATCAATTTTGACCATACATTCAAAACTTATCTTTTAAATTCTTCATGCAAAACTAAATTACACGCACTTAAATAAAACAAGGTAAATGCTGATTGAAAATACTCATGGATATATTTATACATCTCAATATATTTTCTTCAACCATATTAACAAAACAAATATTTCCTTTTAAATCAAGTAATTACTTCTATTAAAAAAAAAAATCTTTCTCTATACATTTTTTACATATACTAATCATTTCTTTTAGAACACTAATAATACCCAATTTGCAAACAACAGAATAAAATAAGATAAAATATTATTTATTCTCTCAAATGGATATATACCTTCAATATATACTAAATATAAATTAATATATTTAAATATATTTAATCATTAACATATCTTCTATTCTTTACAGAATATCAAATTGTTTAATTCAAAATAACATATCCTTTATTATCAATTTTCCAAAATATAAATATATTTTTTCAATTAAATCAAATTAATAATTGAACCTTTTACATATGAATTTAAATTCTACAGTTAAATTTTAAATTATGCATTCTTTAATCAAATATTTAACTCCTTCAATTAAACTTTAACATGCCATTTTAAAATAAACAATAATTTCCCCATATGTTTATAATTTTAATTCCACTAATCTAATATACAAATTTTATTTAAAATAATATAAATAAATATAATACTTTAGTATTATAAATTATAATATAAAATTTTATTAAATAATATTTTAATATTATAATAACAATACATAAAATATTAATATTTATAAATATCAATTTATTATTATTTTATTTTCAGAACAACCATGAGAAAAATAACTTAACAGTAGTCTCATGTTTCAAGCATAATTCAAAAATTACGATCTGAGTATTTACGATTTTTGGACAGTGGTAAGAAAATTTTAAAATGCAAAACCCTTTAAATTTCCTTAAAACCCAGTTTGTGAAAGTGGAGTTATAGGCGGCGCAACCAGACCATTTTACCATGAAAATATAACTATACTGCAGATTTTAAAATCCATTTTTAATAATAAACAGAGGGTTTCATTTTCTAAAAACATTCTAAATGCATTGTTCAATCTCTATGTTTGATTTCAATAACAACAAAATCAATTTCCCCAAATAATTTAAATTCAACTAAAGTTTTCACAATTTTCACTCAAGAATTTTCACAAGCAAAGGCTGTAAATTTGTTTAATTCTTTTCTTCTAATATCAAATTTATTTTCTAAAACAGATTTAACAAATAAATCTTTAATCATTACTATTTAAAAAAAAAACAATCAAGAACAATAAAACACAAAGAGGAAAACCTGGTACAAGAAGCTACAGGAAGAGATGAATTTCTGATGCAAGCCTCCTCCAAAGATTTCCTGAATTTTCTTCAATCCTCCAATGAATCCAATCCAAAATCCAACAAATGCAAACAATATTTCCTTCAATCAATTCTACAATCAAACTTTCTTCAAACCCTTGTGCAAATTTTCCAAAATTTCTTCCCTGCTGTAAAAATGTATTTTTCTAAAAACTTTCTCTTCTAAAATTAAAACATGTATTCTTTATAAATAAAAAATACATAATTCAACCCTAATTCACATTACATGCAAATTAGATATTTCAATTTCAATTTCAATTTCAATATTTACAACCCTAATTCACATTACATGCAAATTAGATATTTCAATTTCAATTTCAATTTCAATTTCAAATTTCAATTTCAATTTCACTTTTCAAAAACCCACTTTCAATTTAAAATGCAATTTCAAATAATAAATTAATTTCCAAAGTTGCAACCAATTTCCCAAATAAACATTTAATTACAATTTCTAATTTAATTCCCACACATTGGAATTAAATTCCAAAATTAATTCTAATTCTTTTATTTCCTTTCATTCTCTTGCATTACGTTTAATTAATTAATTTAATTATTTAATAACTAAACTCAACTCCCTTGGATTAAATTTAATTAATTAAATAATTTAAATATAAACTTTTATCCACATTGCATTATTTAAATTAAATAACCATCAACTTGATTTAAATGCGATTATTCTTAATATCTATTTCCAAATTAAGAATTCTTCAGAATTAAATAACATCAAAGCAAGACAGACAATGACTCGACAAACACAACTGACGACACACTAAGGCTAGGGCGTAAACTTGACACGGGTTACCTAGCTACTATCTCCTGTTCAACTTAACCATTAGATCGACACGCTCAAACCTGTGAAACCAGGTGGAGTCGATGTCATGTACCTGTAATCCCGCAACCAAGTAAACAACATCATACAATATATCCAACATATAATACCCACCATGAAAAAGAAATTACGGATTCGCAGGGCGCTCGCAAGCGAGTGATGCGAACTCGTCCTCTTCACCCATACACTCATTGAAACTGACACTTCCATCATAATCGAGTAATCTCATAATAACATCTCATGTTAATTCTACAACATCATTAATCCATAATGCATGTGAAACAATAATCAGATAACTACATCCCACAATAATAGTTGTCGCTCAATAGTAGCGATCAAAACATCATAACAAAATGTATCCAGTAACAAAGTAACTGCAACCAAACATAGCATAAACCAACTTGAACAAGAATCAAAACAGAGGGGTATTACAAGTAGTGTAGACAGTGGTGACGATTAATGCCATATGTGATATGAACATCCAAAGCAATTTCTTGGACAACTCATAGCTTTAATGAAACAAGATTTGTAATGATTTCATATCGTTTGAATGAGTGATTTTGACAGCTTGCTAGCTTGAGGTAGAGTTCAAGTTGGCATGTAGCAAGACGTTAATCAAATTAGAAATTTTAATTATATAGGCTAGTAGTGGCACTGATGGCCCATAAATAGGGATAGTGATTCAGTGATTAGTAGATAGTGCTATAAGGGTTTTTATTTTCTAGGGATGATAAGTATTCACGAAGAAGATGATGTAGTATTGGGGATACTATAAATTCTCCTACCTACAATTATGTAGTTACAGAGTAATCAATAAAAGATGAATTTCCTTCAAGTTCAAAATGGATGGAATTGGAAAGAAGTTGATTTGGTTAACCTGAATTTTCAGACGGGTTTTGAACCAGGATGAGGAGCTCTGATGGAGATAAGTGCTATCCTAATGCATAGAGGCTACAAGTAAAAGATGGGAGTAGATTTTCTTCTCCTCCTGTATTCTAACAACTCCCATTTCCCCAGCATGGTTGGCCAAACAAGCCCCATGCATTTATTTTCAAAGAGACATTTGTATATCATCTTCTGTATGACTTTAGTTCTCGAAGGGGATAAGTACATTTTGTATCTTCACGACTCCCATTTCCCCAGGACTGATTGGAACCCCCTTTGCCCAACATGGTTGGCAAATCCACCAGCAGAAACTTGGAATCATGAATTTATTTTCAGAGCCACATTTATTTTTAGAGATAGATGTGTAGTAAGTTTTCAGCAACAAAGCTTGGATATTGGAATCAATTTGTAATCCATTGTAACGAGCAACAACTTGGAATAAATTATTAAATTTTGTCTATGTAAAGTACTAAAGTGACACACTGACATATGTTATTTATACAAAACAGGAGCTACAATGCTACTTGTCTGTAAAAAGATATGTAATAATGTGACATTGAAATTCAGTTGCAATAAAATAAATGGTTGTGTTGTGTTATTCTTGAATCTTGATTCCTTGAATCTTCGTTATTCATTTACGTTTAAAAGTAAATAGTTGTTTTCTGAGTTCGGAACTTCAGTGTCTCTTAATAATTTAATATATTCAAATCGATTTGTTTTCTTTTGACAAATTAAGTAATATACTCTATGCAATATGCACTTGAGAATTCATGGTTACTCAAATTTCAAGTTCAACCGTTGGATGAACATTTGATGTATGGTTGTAGTTACATTCCGTAATGAAATGAACAAAACGATGGCCTTCCCAATTTAAACCTCTGGAATTACCCTATAACCGTTAGATTTAGAAAGATCAACGGTTAAGATTATGACAATAGCAAACAATCAATATGAAAATTTTATGACGGTTTAGTCATTTAAATGCCTATCAAAAAAACTGTTTAATTTACGAATTTTTATATAAAATCTTTTATAAATGGAATATCTTGAAAAATTAGAAAACAATGATAATTATTAGTGATAAATATAAAAATATACTATTATAATTAAGAATTAACAAAAGTTTCTAAAATCATATTAAAAATAAATCTTGTTAAATATATTCTAAAAATTAAAAATAATTATGTTTTATTTTGAAAAGATTCTAAATTAATATATATTTTTATAATAATATTATAAATCACATATATTAATATAAAAAATGATAGCTATTAATATTATAAGAAAGTCAAAAGTTTCTAAATTCATATTAAAAATATTCAAAAAAGTTATATTCTATTTTCTTTTTATAATAAAAATTATAAAATGATATATATTATAAATTAAAATATTATATAATAATTTTTTACGGTTTAATAAAAATATAGCAAGTCAAACTATATGGTCTAATAAATTTTATAGCTATAATATACGGTCTAAAATTGAAAAAAGGGTCAAATATTTAATAAACCATCAAATTCCAGGCCTGCTGTCAAGTGATTAATGTTTATTTTTAAAGTTAATATCATAAATTACTCAAGTTTCAACCATTGGATGAACATTTGATGTATGGTTGTAGTTGCATTCCGTAATGACATGCACAGAGCGATGGGCTTCCCAACTTAAACCCCTGGAATCACCCTATAACCGTTAGATTTAGAAAAATCAATGGTGAAGAATTTGCAACTTGTAGACGTAAGACGTGTCATTCACTTTAATTTTCCAATTTCGAGAAACAAAGCATTTAAAGTACTTTGTACTGCTAAGTGTCAACTGTCAAATGATTAATGTTTATTTTTAAACTTTAAAGTTAATATTATAAATTACTCAAGTTTCAACCATTGGATGAACATTTGATGTATGGTTGTAGTTGCATTCCGTAATGAAATGCACAGAGCAATGGGCTTCCCAACTTAAACCTCCAGAATCACCCTATAACCATTAGATTTAGAAAGATCAACGGTTAAGAATTTTCAACTTGTAGTCTTGTAGACCTAACTCCTAAGACGTGTCATTCACTTTAACGGTCCAATTACGAGAAAAAAAGCATTTAAAACACTTTGCACTTTGAAATTGTACAGTGATTTTTAAAGTCTTCAATCTTTAGATTGCTCATTGGCCATTGTAGTGCACCACCCTATTTTGAATTTGGATTCCACAGTTCCACTTCCAACAATGCCATTCCAGTTTTCAAGCGCCGGGACTCAGAATTTGGGTAAGTGAAAGAATTCCTGCAGCTACGTTTCATTGTTTGACATTTCTTAAAATCTTATTTTGTCAAAGTTTGAAGTTTGGTTTTAGAATTTAGAGACTCAAGAATTCATTAAAATTAAGGAGGACTAATAGGTATTACTTATTAGAGAATTCAAATTTCACAACTTCACATTTGTACAAGCATGTCTACCACCAGTACCACTAGAGCAATGTCCGATAAAAAAATACATTATGCAGAATTGTTTAAAACCCCAGGTTTCATCGATGGGTACCATGATATTTATGATCCTGAAATCTATGGTAGGCATACCTCAGAACTTATATTTTCATCTCAGAATAAGGCTACAAAGCAAACAAAAGTTGATAGTATCAGTGCACCGTGGGTAACTAGATTAGGGTGCATGATGTTACATGAAGTTTTCCTTTGCCCAAAATTTATCATGGTCTGTGCCAAAAATTATGATGATAAGAAAAGAGAAATTGTTAATAAAAATAACCAAGAAGAATGGTTATCCATTAATGCAGAAGAACTTGGAAAAGTGTTGGGGTTTACAACTGAAGAATTTGGAAACCACCACATTGACTTAGAAAAGCTTGCTAGTGATTATGAAGCAGTGGAAGAAAGGCTGAAAAATGATTTCTTAAATCAGATTAAGGATAGAAATAAATTGAAAGGTGATCATAAGCCTCCTTATAATTTGGATTTTTTAAAACCATGGGTTCAAGATACTATTTCCATGCTAGCATTTTGCCTCGGTCTGGATAGCAATTTGGAAGTGGGTGCAAGCCTCCTTGAAATGGTATATAATATCCATTATGCTGATGAACATGTCAAATATAATTATACTCAGCACATTGTAGAATCCATGCATAAACAATTTTTAATGATTAAAACAGGTTCCACGAAGACATTTAGGTTCACAACCTACTTGTGCTATCTTTTTCTATTCAAATTTAGAGGAATGTTTCAGACCAACAAGTTTCAGATTCAACCCTACAACAATGCAGAGGAAAATAAAATGGCTCTAGTATATGAATGGACCACTGAAATAAGGATGCATGATTCTTGAAGGAACTACAGTCATTTTGTAGACTACTTTTTGGCTCCATTGCATCAAGTAATTACAAATAATCCAATGCCTAGATTTCCTATGTCATATAGAAACTACATGCAACTAGGAAAGGAAATACAATTGGCTAATTGGTACTTAATGGAAGAATATACTGTGCTAAGATTTTATGGATCAGGAGTACAACCGTACAAACTTCCAATACATGTGATAGAAAGGGTTTTTGCATTGGAATATGTAAGGTAGGTGCAGAGTGCTAATGAACTACACTTTCTCAGTCAGCAAAAGAAGACCTTATTTCCTTCTTTACCTTTTTCATGTGGAGGGTTCACATTCGAGAGAAAAGCATTTAGTGTGGCACACAATCTTTTGAATTTTTTTGCATTTGATGCTATTTTTCACTGGCAGTATGATCCATGTGACATCATTAAATCAATGATTGTGGCCAATAGGAATGCTACAAATAGAATTCAACATCAGAGTAAACCCTTGCTTGAAAACTTGAGAAACAAGGATTCTTGGGATGAGGTCAAAATAGCAATGGAGAAAAGTGCTACTGAGAATGAGATTTCTTTTGAACAATTGTCAGCAAAAATTATAGCATTGCACCGAAAGACAATTAGGACATACAACAATTTTTATGAAAAAAGTGATAAACCATCTAGTAGAGTAAAAATTCTAGGTTCTCTAGAGAAGGAACTTATAGATAAAAACTGGTCACGATAAAAAATTACTGCCTTTTGGTGTATGAGGAAGGACCTAGGTGATCCAAGAGCTCTTGTAGAGTATGATGCTAATGAAGAAGATGAAGAGTTTAGCAAATTATGGAATATAGAGCATCTTGATGAACGTGATGAATCTGATGATGATATTGATAGGGAAGAAGAAGAACAAAGCCATGCCAATTACAAACCTGGTTTAAGTGAGGCCGCAAAAGAAGAATATGCTGAAACATATACTTCAGGAGCAACCATAATTGAAAAAATTGGTTATGAAGGTGGCCCTTTGGGGTCCAAAGGACAAGGCCCTTGGACAATACCAAGTGTTGAGCATAGAAAAATAGTTGATATATCTGGCCTTGGGCTTGGAGGTGAACAAGTAGACCAAGGGGATACAAGACAAACTCAATTTGTTAGAGCTTCTAGTCATCATGCTCATGGTTAGATACAATCACAACTAGGACATGCCCTTGGTGGACAACTTAGTGCAACTGGGAGTGTCATTAGTGGCAATGGTATGGGTAGTAGTACTAGTAGTGGTCAACATGTGTTACAATGACAAATTACACACAATACTAAGAGGAAAAAAAAAAAGATACCACAAAAACACCAGGTGATCAAGGAAATCAAAAGAGGCAAAGGATTTTGATAGGTCCAAGTCACACTATCAGTGGATCCACTAGTACCACAAAGGAGTTATTTCCATGCACTCCCCCAATTCTAGTTAGTGTGGGTGCGACATCATTAGCAATTGCAAGTAATCCTATTCCTTCACCATTCAAGCATTCCATTGTTCCTGCCTCCCCAGGTTATGATTTCATTGAAGAATTTAAAAAGAAATCAGACTTGAATAAAAAAGAAAAGAAGCAACTGACGGAGAGTGCGTCTGCTATAACTTTAGAACATGCAACAACCATGGTACTACCCACATTTGACACAAATAAAGAAATCATGGAGTACACAATTGTTGTTCCCATAGTTCAAAATAAACCAACAAATCAGATGGATTGATCTGAATACTAGGTAACCAATTTTCAATTGGATTTTTCTGGCCTGAAAAATACTGACAATATTAATGTATCAAAGAAGAACAATGAATTGGTGTACACATCATTGCTAAAGTAAGATAGAGAGAATAAAAGGTTGTAGAACCAAATAGAAAAGTTACAGGCAGACCTAACAAGTGAGAAAGCAAAGAGGAAAGCAACAGACAACAAGAGCAATGAATTAGAAAAAAGAATAATAAAATCTGCCTCTACATCTACAAGCAAAGAGGATAAATCAAATGAGAGAGAAGTGAATGAACTGAAGCGAAGGCTAGATGAGAGCAATAAGAAATATGATGAAGAAAAATCCACTTCAAAAAAATTAAGACTAAACATTGCGAATGGAAATGCACAGTGGGAACAAAAATTGGAGAAACAGAGAAAAATAAATGAAAGATTGGAGACAGAGCTGATGGAAGCAAAAGAAGAAATTAAGACTTATCAAAATAAGCTTTCTGCATTTTGTAGAAATACAGTGAGGCATATGAAACAAAATATTTGGGATGAAATAACGGAGAGGTTTGATCATTTGTGTGACATGTTTCAACTAATTGATGCTATCAGACAACATTATAAGAAGCTCAACAAATATTTAGTGGACAACAAAAAGTTGCTGGAATTAGAGAAATCTACAAATCAAGTTCTACAAATAGTCTACAAAGCCAGTGACAATGATTTGAAATCAAAAGGGATTACTAATCGGATTGAAACCTCAATGAAGTTGTCATCTATCATTGAAAAGTGTTCGATAATGTGTGGAACAAAGGAATATTTGCATTTGGTTGCAGACAAGATGAAGGTGGTGGATGGAAAGGTAAGGAACTTCATAGAGCTTGGTTTTCCAGAGGCTTTTGACACAAATGAGCGATTCATTGGAAATGATGGTTTCAGAAAGAAGATGGAAGGTGCAAGGAAGATTGATTTGGACCAATTTCCTCATAACCCAAATGTGAACTATTTGGATTCAATTAGAACACTGATAACCTTAAATGCAAAATTGATTGAAGAATTCAAGACAGGTTCCACTTCTAATTACAATCATGAAATGTTAACAAAACTTCAAGTCAAACAACATCAGTTAGAACAAATGGTAATTCTACCTCCTGAAGAGTGGAAGTTGCTAGAAAAGGTGATACAGTGACTTGATTTTTATTTTCAACCTTTGATAATATGAGTTTCCAAGTTCCAACTCAGCTCTGTGCAGACTTGTCTTTGGGCATTGGCAAGATTTTGCATTGCCAATGCCAATATGTACTCCTTCATGTGAAATTCAATTAAAAAGCTCAAATTCAGACTTCAGTAATGTGATGATGTTCAATTATCTATATTATTTATTCTATCATTTGAACTACTGATGAACTTGATGGAACTTCTAATTTTTCTCTCTGAATTCCTCTTTGTGTTGACCGTGTCCTGGTCTATCAATGTGTCATATTGTTTGGGAAAGAACCTAAGGTTGGGGTTTTTATTTTGGTTTTCATGAAAATCCTAATGTCATATGTAATACCTTGGGTGAAAATCTATTTGGATATTACCTTTTTTGGGTGGGTTTTGTTGGTGTTTTTTAACGTAAACCAAGTTTGTCTCCTAATCTACAATCATTAACAATTAACAGATAATCCCATCGAATAGCTCAATAGAATAGGATAATACTAAAATGAGCTGGCCTTTCACCAATAATATCAACTACTTGGAGCATGGGATGATTACAACATTATTTCGTAACTTATGATAGTCATTTTATTTGCAATTTGGTAGCAAGCTCTAAGTAAAGACATACAGACACAGGACTTCACAAACTCGTACAATTTAAACCAGTGCCATATACCATTGGGGAGTCAAATTCACAAACATTTAAAATTTAACAATAGATTCAAATACATAGCATATAATTATAAGATCCCTGGCAATATTGCATTACAATAGTGTCAATCCATATCCTAACCCAATACTTCTTACTAAATCCCTTTAAAAACATATCCATCTATGATTCCATCCAAGCATTTTAATTAATTCCTTGAATTAAAGCCAAAATAGAAAACATACACACCAGAGCAGTGAGATGAACACCATAATCCTTGATTATACTATTCAAAATTATGATATGTTTATACAAAAGACAGATATGAGCTCAAAATATAACATCATAACTCAAATGCTAGTACTGTTGCGAAACATCAAATCTTCATAGACCTAAAAATCCATTACCGAATAACCCCAAACCTAAATTGTATTAATATTGAAATAACTGGTTCTTACAATCTATTCTACAACTATACCTAGACTCGACCTCAAAATATCTGACTTGCCAACCCCTATTTCTGGCCTTGAAATCCTTCTTATAGAAAATGAAGGAGCAAACAAGCATCGGGCCAAAAATTACACATGTCATTGGTCAATTGGACCGCTATGTGCCAATTCAAAAATATGATTAAAACCACCGAGTCCTAGAGCATCTTTTCGTTGATTCCACTCATTACATAATAGCCGCTGCATTAGCTATATCTCAAAATCTGTGCCAAAAGACGTCATGGAAGCAAAACCATAATCAATTATACTATAACCGTTGAGTTGTTAGTTGTTGGTAATAGACACTATTTTACTCCTCTTCGGTTAAGTACTTGTCCACCCATTTATGGTATTCCTCATTCGTTGGCCATTTAAAATTCACCACCTCAATCACCTTAGTATCATAAGGTGTGTACTTCACCGCAACCTGGTTAGCCTCTCTCTCAAAAGACTCTAAGAATATGCTGGTATTAATTATTTTATCCATACTGCTCACCAACAAGTCATAGTTTGAGTCATCACAAATCAATTTGATTTGTGCATCAATAACCTCTTATGCCCTATGTTGCCACTGCTGCAGCGACAAGATATTTCCCTGTGCATCTATTATATCTGGCAGAAAAGTATCATTCCAATCATCAAAACTCTTTACCAGTTCTCTAATTTTTCTACTCAAATCATCAGGTAGGGCCTGTAATCCATTCAATGATTTCACAAAAATTTGAGTAGGCTTCAATGACTGAGGCACGTTGTTTGCATCAAACCTAGAAGCCTTAAACATAACATCTAAATCAGTGGCCTGATGGATCCACTTCTCAACTAGAGGCAAAACTACTTCCCGATCTCTGTTAATGTTTTTAATTCCACCCAAGAACAAAGAATACAAAGAATGTACAAATGGTAACCTACAATCAACCTTCTCATTTAGATGCCTCAAAATGGTGTCAACCACCTCATTGTGTTTAGCAATTGCATCATCCTCACTTGCCTTTAGGGAAGCGTGCAATTCTGTGATTTTATTCAACATTTACTTCTTGGTAGGATCCACAGAATACTCAACTTCCTCTTCAACTGGCTCTGGTGCAGGGCTGAGAGCAAGTGTCCAAATGGGGGACCCAGGAGTAGAAATGATTGGGATATTAAGGGGAACTGACCTTGAAGTAGTGGGTAGTGCTCTAATACTAGGGGCACTGGAGAATTCTCCTACCTGCCCATATTTCAGTCTATCAACTTCAGACTGTAGCTCAACATTCCTCTGCTGTATTCTACTATATTCCCCAATTATTACGTTATATCTCCATCAGACTCTTCTTTTCAGCTTCCTCCCTTTCAGCTGTCTTTTGGGCCAATTTGGCCACATTCAATGTCAAGCTTGTGGCTTCTGTTGTTGAGGTTTCAAAAGCTCTCTTGATGATGAACCCTCCCCTTAGACTTGGGCCAATGTCAGCCACATTTGGTTTTCTACCCTGGGGTGCCAATGCCCATATGGCCAGAGTTTCATATTCCTCACTAAAAGTAGAGTCTTGCAGAGCTGCCTTAACCTCTTCCTCACTATTTTGCACAACATGCTTGGACTGTAGGATAGCATTGAATTCTACAACATCAGCTATGTCCCATTCAGGAAAAAGTAAGACACCAACCTGAGTCACAAGTCTCCTTCCTTCCTCAGGAGTAATGCTCCTGAATTCCTCCATTAGTTCGGCCTTAACTTCATCATCATTCTCCTGTTCAGACCTATCAGGTCTTGACTCTCTCCTTCTCTTGCATTTATTCTGATATTCCTCTAATTTCATTCTCCAAATTAACTGCAAGAATACAGGAGTCTTCACGAAGGCATCATCATCCAGGAATGCCTTGCAGGCCTCCATCCTGGCATCTTGTACACACTACCCCTTTATATCCATATCAGTTAACACCAATTGTGTTGATCTAGGAGGAGAAGGGATACCAACCTGCATGTCTTGATCAGTTATAATTATTTCATCCATCAGAGCCTCTTATGTTTCCTCAACCCTTTGCCTCTTTAGGCTTGGTTCTGATAGTAACTCTACATGATCATTCCTCGGTAGTGAATCTAGGTCCACAATCCTTATCCCTCCAGGTTTCCTGATCCCTTGACCCGGTTGTGATGATGCTTGCATTATTTGTTTTCCCCTTTTATCTCCTACCTCCTCATCACTGCTATCATCTCTCTTCCTTTTGTATAGAGGCCTGTCCTCTAGTGGCTGATAAGTTGGCCTTGTTTCTTCAGGCCTCGCCTCCGGTATTTGAATTCCCAAGTCCACTTCCAAATTGACTTTCTTGGTTTTCAAGGTGCTCATGATATCTTTGAGTTATTCATTAAGAAATCTATTCTTTTGTGAAATGGAGTGAACTCCATCAGTGGATCATATTTTAGATCCATTTTATGCACCATAGCCAACAGTTTCTCATAGGCAATCCATTTCTCTTTATTCAATTCTTGCCTCCTCAAATCAAACTCATTTCTGATTAGATCCTCAAGAAAATTGAAAACATGTGTAAACTTGCCACCTTTAATTCGTTGCTTGAATAGGGCAAAGAATACCTCAGGGTCACGCTGCCTCTTAGATCCACTCTTCAAATGATAATCATCAAAAAATCTTCCAAAGTGGACCCATCCTCCCTTGGAAGAGACAAAATCTAAAACAATAGTATAATTAGGGAACAAAGTCCCTTTTCCTTTCCCTATCAAATTATCCTCATGAATGCAACCTAGTTGCCACATGACCTTAGCAAATCCCATCCTTGATGGTACATTATATGGGAGAATGTGAGGAGCTCCTTGGAAACCATAAACCCTTAGGACAATGCTTATAGGGTATAAGATGATGTCACCCCAATTGTGGCACACCTCCAAATCAAGCTTCCTCACTTTGGGTCGGAGGAAATCATACGAATCCTCAGGGACCCTTGGCACATTTACCACCAATCTAGCTCTAAGTCTGGAAGCAAAATATTTATCAAATTGCACAAAGCTAGAACCTCCCCTATTGCAAGACAAATCTGCACTCCAAACCTGTACTAGTAATCTTTCTCCATTCACTTCTTGCCTCAAATCCATTTTCTCTAAGAAGAAGTCGACATTCTTGTATAGGAACATATACATTAATAGGGAGTACCAAAAGAAAGGAGTGCCAGTGTCCCCCATATGCAACTTCAACAAACCCTCATGTATCTTTTCAGCAAGAAAAGATGCATAGTCGTACACTTTAGAAAAATTAGGATGCTGAATCTGAGCCCCCATAAACATATAAGCAATGGGAATCACGGTATTAGGGCTGAAACCTAAAATCTAGCAAAGTGAATAAAATGTTGCCAATAAGTGATCAGCAAAACAACTCAGCCTAAAAGGCTCTTGATCAGTTGGGCTGATGTGAATCGTTGAACTGCCTGCCTTGGCTAAATGAGGAGGAAGCAATTTTGATCTGAAAAGAGGTTGTGACCTAGAATATTCCTGCTTCATTTCCTCAAAATCTACTCGGACTAAGAATGGGTTATATTCACTCAGATCGAAAACTTGCCGAATCTCATCTGCATTTATATTCAGTAGAACCCCACCATCATTATCCCTGATAATCCTTGTAACAAGATCATATCGTGCTGCCACTGCTCTGAGTAGGTCAATATCAGGAAATACATTTGGTACAACTAGTTTCCCCATATCGTACTTCCAGCCATTACATAAAGGATGAGGCACATTTCACTACCCATACCATCTCCTAAACATTTCTAGGCCCGTCATTTGGACCCTCGCATCTGCAATATTATAGGTTTTACACCTTAGTCCCTCGCTTGAGGCTTTCCCATTCATTAAAACCAAACCCCTCTTCTTGTTGTTCGTTGATAGCAGGAATTGATCTAGGAAATCGTCATATAAATTCCTTTGAAAATAATCAATATGGCCAGAATGTTGCTTTGATGGCACCATTTTGAACAACCGGGGCTTCTCCTAAAATCAAATTCTTGAACAAACTAGGGCTACCCAAAATGAAATTACACCAGAACTTTGCAATTTCCCACAATTCAAAAGAACCAGTAACCTTACAATCTTAATCAACAAGACCCCTGACCAACACAATACAAACCTCTACAAAAAACACATTCAAACAGAAACCGTGGCATAGAAGGTAACTCATGGGATTTCGCGCCTTGTAGAAAACCAAACCACACTGTAATTGCTTGAAAAACTTAATCTTTGGCTCTGGAGTCCTAGACCGCTTCGAAAACATTTGAATGCCTTTGTGGTGAAGATAGAATGGAATTAACTACTTAAAGCCGATGAAAAATGGCCAGTAGATGTCTCATCCACCATTAAAGCTCACTTGCATGCCGCACGAATGGCTTTAATCGTATTTGATGCAAATTTAAATCCTCGCTGTTGATCTCTTGTTCCTATCAGATCATCAATTATCAGACGACCATCTTCAAAAGGCTGACAACATCTCCATGTCATTATCGAGGGCCCACCATAATACACAGTGCCAAAGGAATACACATGGCGTCCGCCTGTGATATCGCAATCACTAAACACCCTTCACTTTAGGATCATGTGATGGCGGGCAACCGTTGATTCCCTCCATCGGTAATCATGATCATTCACAATAGTGAGAAGCACCAAAACCTATCCGTCGAGCAACTTTTCATCAAGGTTAAAACATCGTCGTCGATCTCGAGCACATGCATCTCACATCTAGTTTAGTAACCCACTCTATAACGTACTAAAGTCTGATACAAATATTAAGCACTTTATTTACTCCTTTTCAGCATTGATAACTTGGGACATGTGGCGCTTGCCCGTGATATCGCAATCACCAAGCAACCAGTGGTGATGTCATCACGAGATCGTAGGGAACGGTCAAGATCAACCGTAGGGAGATCGACGGTCACTAAAAATAACCCCTACAAAATAATACAATTACTTAAAATAAAAGAGGGGAAGGGGACACCACCTAGGAAAATGACAAACGATGGCTCAAATTTGTTCTAAACCACAGGGCACAGTCCAACCCAAACTTGAGAAATAAAAGATCAGGCAAAATATTTAGCATTTTTATTAAAAGGGGCCCGGCCTAGATGATTCAATGGGACATAAGTTGTTTTGAAACCACCCTAAAAAAGGTAATGTCAGAAAAGACCCAACCCAAAGATATACATTATATGGCAGGTTACTAAAGCGGCTGCGAGATACACATGCTCAAAATCAATGGAGGTGTTATAATCTTGATGAAAAAGTTGCTTGATGGTTATGTTCAACAATGGTGACTGTTATGAATGAACATGATCACCGATGACGGAGATCAATGGTTGCCCATCATCACATGATCGGAAGATGCGAGGTGTTTATTGATTGCCATATCACCGACAAGTGCCACGTGTATTCCTTTGGTGATGCATAATGTGGTGGGCCCTTCATGCTGAGATGGAGATTACATCAGCCTTTTTGAAGGCAGTCATTCGATACTCTGACGAAAGTGAAGGATCGATGGTTGGGATTTGAATTCGCATCAAATGCGATTGGAAACTTGGAGCCTTTGGCGTGGCATGCAAGTGAGCTTTAATGGCGAATGAGACATTTTTTGGCTCAATTCGATCGACATTAAGTAATTTTCCTTCGTTCTATTTTACCACAAAATTATAATAGATTTTGGTTGTCTTGATGATAGTTTTGGGCCACTTTTGGCACAAGTTTCTTGAGGTTTGGCGGGTGGCCAGTGCATCAGCCATTTTCTAGCGGATGGGAAAAACAAGAAGATTCTCATGGGACTCAGTTGTTGTAACAAATTTTTGAAATATCATAGGGGGGTCCAAGTGATCGGTGACATGTGTATTTTTGGCCCAATGCTTGTTTGCTCCTTCATTCTCTATAAGAAGGATTTCAAGGCCAAAAATACGGGTTAGCAAGTTGGATAATTTTAGGTCGAGTCTAAGTAAAGTTGCAGAGCGAATTGTAAAGGGCCTGTTGTTTTAGATTTTGTGTCATTCTGCAGTAGGTTTTAAACTCATTAGAGTTTGATGTTTCAGGAAAGTACTAGCATATGAATGGAAATAACTCATTTCAAACTCATGTCTCTCCATTGTATAAACATATCATTATTTTTAATAAAATGATCAAGGGTTATTTTGTTCATTTCTAAGTTATGGATGCTGAACTATTAGTCTGTTAGCTTTTGTTATGTTTTGACTAAAATTCCTGATATGATTCATGAAGTGCAATATAATATAAAATATCATGGAGACTTGGAGTGCAATATAAAATATTAAATAAAATATCCTGAACTTGAAGTGCAATGATTCACAATTTATTTGAATACAATATAAAAAATCATCAACTACTCTTTGGGATATGATTCATGCAGTGCTTGAGTGCAATATAAAATAAGATTATAAGATATCCTGAACTTGAAGTGTAATGATTCATAATTTTCATTTAATAGAATATAAAATATCATCAACTACAGTTTGGACTTTGGAACAATGGAAACTGATTCAAGAAGTGCAGTAAAAATACCTAAAACCTGCTAATTCTCTTCCATTTCCTAAACAGAGTCAAGGTCCTCAAACTGATGCTCATCTTCAGATAAAGTAAAAGAGTCATCTTGATTCAGAGACTGCTCTGCACTTTGTTCGGCCTGTGTCTCAAAATCAACATTCATTGTTTGATTTGTGTCAATTTCAATATCACTGTCATCTTGATCTATCCCAGGCCCACTGCCACTGCCACTAGTACCACCACCAGTACCGATGACTCCTGGAATTGGAGAGCCTATGTTGCACAACCCGACCCCTCTTCTTTCACACGTGGACCTCCAGATTGCGAGTGCCCTTTCAAAAGGAATTTTTTTGACATTATACGCAGTTCCTTTCATCCTCAAGCAATTTTCCAAATTCTTGTCCAGTTTGTTTCTTAACTTTGATTTCAAAAACCCCAATGTACTGAAAACTCTCTCATCCTCCACTGAACCCAATATCATTGTTTGACATAAATCAACAAGTTTGAAATATTCTGACATCGAACCATGCAATATTTCACTTTGACCTAAGCTTGTCCAAACCTTTTTTATTGATCCTGGTTCAAAGGCCTTCTCCTTGCCCATGGAATTAGACTGGTCCCTCATAGCTATTGCAAAAATCTGACATTACTTTCTAAGCTTATTTTCATTTAAAATTCCTTCTATTGCCTGCTCATTGTATGTTACCTTTTTTGAAAACTATTCGATCACGATTTTTACTTGATCATGAAAATATTTTGGGTTATCTCAGTTTACCCAAAATTGAGGATACACAATACCCATGGCTTCAAGTATTTCATGTTGAGGGAATATTTCATGAATCTATGAGGAAAGAGATTTTGCAATTTCCTTCAAATTATCACTAACAGATTTAACAATGTCGTTAAAATCTTCCTCATTAATAGGTACTTCTTTTCTAGAGCGCCTGGCTGTCTTACAATGGTACATTGGTATCTCATATCCACGTACACAAATACATAAGTGCCCGCTTGTATTAACTATAATTAATTATCAAGATTATTCAAATCAGTAATTTTCTACCACATCAAATAATTTGCACCTTCTTGTGTTAGATCTAGATATAGATGATTGAGGGCCAAGCATGTAAGTTTGCGTAGATTGGCATATTCATAAATATACATAGTTCTATCTTGGGCTTTCTTCACAAGATTATTCATCTCATCTAGCATGGGGAGAAGACTAGCTAAATTCAAGAGTGTCTCTATATCGCTTAACCTATGTAAGAGTTCAAGAGCTTTGTCTACTGTGCTGCAATGCTCGTACACCAACCCAATCAAGGATTGATATTCTGAAAGAACTCGTTGCACTAGTCCATGCAGGGAGATCCATCTGGTATCGACATCCTTGAGAAGATTGTTTCCAGGTGTTATTCCCTCAGCAAAATGTTGAAATTCAAGGAAACGTTTGGGACTTCGGTAGAAGTATGCGTGGATCTCACGAACTAGATTTTCAACTTTTGATACTGTTGGAAACTTGCTTACAATTTTAAATGCTAAATTCATTTTGTGGGCCATGCAGTGAATGCCAAGCATGTATGGTGCACAAGTAGTTTGTAACTTTGTGTAAAGACCACTCCTTTGACCTTGCATCATTGCAGCTCCATCAACTCCTACACACACCAACTTTTTGGCAATTGTCAACTCATCCAAACCTGCAATTTCATTCAAAGATTTCTTGACTAGTTCAGATAGATTTTGCGATGTTGAATTGTCCTTCATTTTACGAACACAAAGAAGATGAGCTTGGCGAACATGTTGTTCTACAGTATACAAATGCATACAAACCCAAGAAGTATTGTCTACCGCAGTAACTTCATCTAAAGATAATGCAATGAAATTTGACTCTTTTAATTTCTCCTTTAAATCTTGCTTTTCCACTGCAGCGAGACAATTCGCCCATTCCCATCCAACGTTTACTAACCAATGTGAGAAGGGAAAGTGGGGAACACTCAAATAAGATAATAAATCAAAATATTCTACGTAGTCTGTCATAGGACGCCCCCTGGACAAAATATGAAAAACAACACTTATTTGAACAGTTTTTGACAGATTTGCTACTACCATGGCTTTTCCAAAATGAGCCTCAAGTGTACCTTCACATTTTTTAATCTTCGACATTCTATGGTTATGCTCTCCATAATCTATGACATACTTAACATGAAGACATTCTTCCTTTGATTTCCATCGTATGACTGATTGTTCCTTTCCGTCTATGATATATTTTTTGTAAACTTTGCCGATATGATTTTCTATAGTGTCAAGCTTTAGCTGCATCATCTTGTCTCTTCCACATTTCCAACTACAAATCTTACATCTGACCTCTGCTGCCCTTTCAATATCGTTTTTGTTTGATACCCCCACTGGTTCAAGGAATGGGTACTTCGACAACCAACCAATTTAAAAATTCATTGTCATTTCCCACTCGTGCCCCAATTTTGCTTTGCCTTTTATTTTCTTGCTACCAACATCATCCTCATCCAAGTCGATTATCTCATTCTAGCTATCCAGGGTATCCCTTGGAACATCTTCTGTGGTATTGCCATCCTCATTTGATACATTTTTATTTAACACAATGACAATCTCACCTTGACCTTCCTGTGGCGGAAGAGTTGATGATGTATCTCCATCTTCAATAATATTTGGTGGAAGAGTTGATGGTGTAGCTCCACCTTGATCTGATGGATTAGAATCTTTGCCAATTCCAAAGTAAGACTGTATGGTACCTCCCCGTTTTGGGCGTTTTGATGGCCTCCCAGTCTCTTCATTACCCGCCTGCTCAGGAGTCTTGCCCTTGTTGCTCGACATATTGATCTCACTTCGAATAAAAGATAGAAAAAAATGTCTTCTTGTTTAAGAAGGACAAACCGACATAGAATATAGATCCCATTCCCTACTTAAAATTATGTTTAAGACTGAAGCAAGAATGGAAAATAGATAAAGAAATCTTATTATTATAACTAATAGTCTAATAACTAATACAGTATGAAGAAATGATCACTCACCTTTGAGTTTACATTTTTGGGTTTCATTGACTTCTGAATCGAGAAGTAGAACCATAGAACCGAACAAAATGTGTAAGAACAAATAACAGTTTCAATTGTATTTATATCAATCCATATTTGCTGAATTCCGTGGGATTTTGAAATGGTATGTGAAAAATTTGGCGAATCTCGTGTGCTCATACAATGATACCTTGAAATTTTCAAGGCAAAATAGGTCCTCATAAGCAACTATTTGTAAATTTTAATTGGCGAATGGGTCTTCATAAGCAACTATTTGTAAATTTTAATTGGCGAAATGGGTCCTCATATAATGTTGTCTTAATAGTATTGGCGAATATGTTGGTGTTTTATGACATGCTCCTCGGGATTACAGGCAAAAATATTGATTGGTCCATTGGAAATGCGTAGTCTATTATGGAAAATTTATTTCCTAAACATGCCTCGTAAAAAAAACCCGCTGGTGAATGGACATGCATTGGATTGATAGTACATGAAACTCAGGCGATTTGAACACCTTGCTAGATACCTAGAATTCACCAAATTTGATTTGCCCGATTCCTGGAATTCGCCAATTGGCGAAGATTCACCACTAAAGTTATCCCTGATTGTGGTATGCCAAAGTGATATGGTTGAGCCATATCTCTCAAAAAATTGAGTGTCCCTCTATTTGAATACATCATTCCAATATTGATGAATAATGACATGCCTTGAAAATATCATTTATTTCTTGGGTGTTCTTGTGTATTGAATTGTAGCACACAAATTCACATACTTATGCTCCTTTATTTTTGCTATTGTGCATGATTTTGGATACTATATAGATTTTTTTTTTCTAGTTCTTCTCTATGACTACATCATATTTGATATGACTATTAGTTTTGGATGGTTATTTGAGCTTAAACATGTAACATATTATTTCCATATACTATGGTTTTCATTCACATGTGTCATGCACTATATGTTCTCATTCTTAGGCCACACCATGCTTTGGAAATAATATGCTTAGATTTTAACTCCCACTCCCATCCTTAAAATTAATGCAATGCTTGTGTAAAGATCCTATAGCTATGAGCTCTAGAATTCTCTTCTATAGATACACAAATTTTCCATGGGTTTATTATTCTTGTGTGCCATTCCATTGACTACAACCATCCTTGTAATGGCTATACTAATTATGTTTTTTCATGATGATGCATATAATAATTGGGTATTAATTTTTTTCCCTATACATTGGCATTTAAATGTAAATGCAAGCATATGCTATAATTATGCATCATTCATTTGATGCAAAATTAAATTTTAATACCATATTGTGCTTCCTTATGAATAACTAACATATTATTTGAAAGAGTGTCACTATTTCTAATATGTTTTTATACCATATTTTTTTGATGACCTTTTACATCCACTATGCTCAAACTATTTGATGATGGATGTTGATATATCTTAAAAAACTTACATATTAATAATTCAATGGCTTGCAGTATTTATGAATAGGGTTGTGCCTTGGTTTTGGGACTATGCAATGATTTCCTTGTTGCATTGGGTTTCTATAAACTTCACATTATTTACTATTTTAATGGCCTATTCAATCAAGGCTCTATCTATTTCTAAAATGATATGAATTTCATATATAGCTAATAAAAGATTAGTAGCCAATAAAACTTAAGGAATGAAATATTCTTCACATCATTTAAGTTCATCTATAAATATAATTATCCTTAGATTAGGGCCAAATCTAGACATGACCAATATCTCTTCAAAATATTTAAAAGTTATTAGAGACCCTATTATGAAATACCACATGCAGGAAACAATAGTGCACAATAAATTATGATAGGACCATGCTCCTCAAAAGATTTAATCAAAACATAAATTTTAGAATTGTATACACAAAAATCACACAAAATTATTGGTGTCCCTTAAGGGGAGTATTCCTACACATGCTAGATCCTATATCTTGTTCCTTCATTTTTTCATATCAAATTGAGGCAATCATGAAAATTCAAACCCATCTCCATTACTCTAAACCCAATTTATTAGAATAAACCATCATATATAATTTGATGGCACACTAAAACTCAAATTTTATAAGGGTATTTGACATCGCTAATCCACATCTCCAATTAGTTGTGCATACTTGCATTTGATTTCATAGGATCTCATTATTTTAATTGTCATTTTTTTGCACTTATTAGATATCAAAATGAGATATAAAATTTAATGAATTCTTCTAATATTAAGCAGTGGTAGGAAGAGTGCTCTTACCTCCTAGCTTATTGGTTTCTCTCTTTACTATATGTATCTTCCATCAAGAAGATGATTTTCAATGACAACAACAACATTTAATTAACATATAAATCATGTGGAAACCATTATCACAAGAAAAGTGATTCTCTTAGCAATAATACATAGCTACCGAAAACACATAAGGAGATGACATAGATCTTCCCTAATGACTCAAGGACATTAGCAACCATCTTCATGAGATAATTTTAATGAAATAAAATTTATTATCCATCGATGTTGGTGTTATTAAAAATCCACTCCATTACCTTTAGCACCTTAAAAACCTCTTAACAATTCCTTTGGTGTAATAATTTCACCATATAGTGAGTGAGTTTAACATGCTATTGAACCGAGATTATTTTCACAAGCTCACATAGTGTACAATAATTTTAAATATTCAACTAAAATGATTGGCTAGATAAATAGATAATTTCATGAGTCCTTGGAAGTTGATTCATCAATAGATAATTTGGCAATAGAGAAACTACTTAAAATACCAATTTTATGTAATAATGTTAATGCAAAGTCTTATTGTTTAATCTCAACTAGGATCTTTTTTAGACACACAAGAAAAATGAGAGGGGGGGTGAATCAATTGTACATTAACCATCAAACCCTTATTATTAACATAATGTAAAAAAATGACATAAACACATTCAACATAATACACAAGAGAGCACCAAATTTATGTGGAAAACCCTAATTAGGGAAAATCCATAGTGAGGATTAGCTCACATATATATATAAATAGAAACATCGAATACAATAGGCTCACTACCCAAAAGAGAAGAATGGCTTACTTCCCAAAGGACTCACTATCCGGAAAAAAGAAGAATAGAAGAAGAATATTACATAGAGATTCACTATCTCAAAGCAACAAGAAAAATCCACCACTACAACTCTACACCATCTGCAACCTTTGTCTCACCACCTCCAGCGATTTCAGGAACACTAAAAATATAGACACCTTTTGCACATCGCATCTGGTAGCCTTAGGAATTTAAGTTTGCACTAAAATCATCACACTTTATCACATTCACATCATTTTGCACCACTCCACACATCACACACTTCTTCAACAATTAGCCTTGCTTATATATCCTTCACAACTATTGACACAAAAGTTTGCGGTTAGTAGCCTTATGGGAAAATTAGCTATTGGGGGACCTATGCGCGTAGCTAAGTTACCTCCAGGGTTTTATCGAAGTCGGTTCTTCATTTTTCTAATGGGGGGAGAAAAAGGGGAAGGAGATAAACTTGAAATAAACAAACCTAAGCTAAGGTGATGTGCTAGATCAGAAATGAAATGAGTAAGCACAATGCTGAAACAAAGGCTCGAGTAATAAATAACATATATCAAATAGATAATTCCCAACACTAAAAACATAAGAACATCAAACCATTTGCATAATATAACTCATACAACACAGCTAACAAAAAAGAGTAGCAACATGATCTGTATTACACTAGGCTGCATAAAAATTACAAAAGCTAGGAACAGATGCTCAAATGCTTCAGAAAATACAAGCACAGTTTAATGTTTTATCAAATACATGAAAATAGAAAGGCCGAATAGAATGGCACAATCTGTGAGTTCAAATTTAATAGCAAACACTTCAGAGGCTAATTCCCAGTGCTCGAGAAATTCTTATCCATCTAACAACCAACATAAAAATGAAGAAAAAGGTTGCTTATATAAGCCAGCCCACTGCCTGAAGACCCCAACAAGAAAGATACTTCCACGAAGCCATCAAAAATCAAGATTTTCTCATTCCAGCACCAATAGAGAGATGCTTCCAGCAGCACGCCAGCAGGCACATCCCGAGAGCATATGGGCCACACAGCAGCAGGAGGAGAGAATATGCGACATCAAAACGAAGGCCGTTGCAACAAATGTCGAATCCAAGATAATAGAAGCATGAACGAGCACCATGCGGAAAACTCCTAGCAAAGGAATCTATGGGGTGGGCCCCAATCAGAAAGGAAACTAGCGAAGGTGACGTGTCAAAAAAATAGAGCTCGACAAAAGGAAAAGACATGCCCCAAAATAAAACCCCGATAGGACGCCATGTGGCGGTTGCTGAAAATCTACGAGTGGTGCCAAAATACAAAGGCGAAGCCACGCAAGAAAAATAAATCACGAAGGAAAAAGTGGTGTGTGAATAAATAGTCATAGCTTGGCGAACCACACGGACATTGCGCTCACGGAATAAAGAACTCCAGATCATGGTTTTGTAGACCAATCGAACCCCCTGAATAAATTGCTCACAACTTAGAGAGGCCAGCCTGAAGGGATGTCCATACTTCATTTGATGGTGCAGAGAGAGCGTGCATATTTTCTTGCACCATGTTTAGATCGATAATTGCCTTAAAAGGCAATCCACTAGATACATTTTCCTTAGACTTAAGCTGGAAGAAGAGTTGCACCAATTGATGCACCATGTTTTCAATATTTGTGCCAGTTGGAGATTGATCAAAGGACTAGAAAATTAATAAATCTTGCTTCTTTTCCTCAATATTTTCAATAATGTGTTTTATGCCTACCACTGTCTGATCAGTCACAAAGGGCGATGGAAGCCCTCACTGAGTTAGGCAGAAATATTTTTCCTGCATATCACAAGTAATCTGAGCCAGCTTTGCTCTATGCCCACCGACATATTGGGTGGCCTCATGCATAGAGATGAGAACATTCACGCTCATGGCTGCCGCTACCCGGTCCTCGATCCCCACACTGCTCAACGTATCATCAGAAGCTATTTAATTTTCCTAACAACTGCCTGGCCTCCAAAAATCTATTAGAAGTCGCTTCCTGCACCCGTTGCATTGTTTCACTAACAACTCTACATAGATTGGTAGCCTGTGCCATAAATTTGAGGGTGGGTTTCAAGGTAAGGCATATTGTCTTAACCTTATTCCAATATGATGTGTACGACTCCTTGGCTATTTCTAGTGATTTCATTTGGGATGCAGGAGGCTGGGATCTCAAAAGGTCTAATTCCACAGCCTTGCTGCTCAAATCCACCTTTAGTTCCACAATGTTTCCCTCCAAGGCCAAAAAATGATTCTTCAAAGTAGTAATTTCCTTCTCCTTCTCCCTCAAGGTTAACTCGGCCTGATTTTTTCTTTCTATTTCCTGCTCCAATGTAGCATTCATTTCATTTAATTCATCATTGGTACTCTACCAGAGCTATTTCAGACTGTCACTTTCCTGTCTCAATTCATCGTGGAGGGTCGCCTCTGTCGTTCAGAATTGCTCAGTTTCTCTCTACAGGGATGGAACAACCTCCGCACCCAAAGCCTGAAGCTCAAGGACTTTTCCCTCAAAAGCATTCATCTCACTCCGTAGTCGATTGATTTTGACCTCCTAGGCCTTATACTTATTAGACCAAATCTCTACTTTTCCTTTTAGCTCCTTTATTTGTTCATCCTCCTTCTTCATCTGGCGAATGAGCTTGAGGAAATCAGTTGTCACCACCCACTAAGTTTCCTCCATTAACTCAACCTTATCCTACAGGCGAGCCTGTTGCAAATCAAACCCTATGACATTGACATAATAATCATTAGGCTACATTTCTCTGACTGGCTTGATGACATTAGGTGTTACATTTGCAAACATCAACGAATTTTGGCTTTCGTTGAACACAGTTTGCAAAAGGGGCTTTGCTTGTCTACTTGCATATTTTTCCCTCTTTTTTTGTATTCGGCTAGCCTAGGAACTTTTGTTTGCATTCACCTGTGAGAAATATTCCTAGGATGAAATACCCAGTCCACCAACAAAAGGGAACTTCTAATGGGAATGACAGTGTGTTCAATGTACTAGCAAACATGCTAGGTCTAGTAACAGCTACTGGGGAAAAAGGTGGGATAAACTGGCTACTCGGAGACGATGAAAACATGGTAGGAAGAAAGGTCAGACAAGCATCTACCGACATGCTAGGTCCCAGGGATATAAATTGCTGACTCAGAGGGTCATGATATGGTACTATTACTTGTGCCTCATGGGCAATAGACACAGGTGGAGATGAAAGGGGACCCCTAGGGGAAATAATGTTGACCTGCCCTGGGTGACCAGTGATAGGAACAACTGGTACGAATGGCATAGTAGAAGCAAACAAAGAGGAAACTAAAGACATATAAGAGAGAGAAGAAGGGGAAAAATATACCTGAGTTTCCTGAAGATTTCTAGCAGATACAATTACCTCTTCATGCCGCTCCTCTTCTCTCCTTACAGCTTCCTCCATCTGTGGTCTCTTCTCTTCCGGAGAATCGTCTAGGTCCAAAATAACCCTTCGGTGGCATCTCAAAGATCTCAACCTCTTCATTCCCGATCTAGAGGAGCTAGTAGGCTCTGACAACTGCGTAGTTGAGGATTCTTCACACTGTAATTGTTGTCCACTGACTGTCTCTCTTTGCGTAGGATCTTCCGCCACTATGGGATCCCTTTGGGATACCTCTTCCTCATGCTCTAGAACTGGACTTTCCACCTTGCTGACCATCTTGGAACCCGAAGGGTTGGGAGAATCATCACTACCAGAATGTTCGTGGCACCAAATATCATCAAATTGGTTATCCGAATCCACCTCCTGGAAGAGCCCATTAGTCTTCTTTATCTCCTGCCTATAAATCCAAAAATATTTAATTCTATCAGGCTTCCAACGAAGCCTTCTTAACTAGCTGAAAAGGAATTGATTTATTTTGTGGTTAGGGTTAGGCTTCGCCATTATATGATAAAAAATCAGCCAAGGTGGTCGGCCCGAGATAGAAGGGATGGACTCAAGGCCAACATATAATCTCTCGTTTCCCTCATCTGCATTCTCTGAGGGTCCCAAAATGACCAAGGCTGGTGATATATCTTAATGCCTATCTCTGCCAAATTACCCTCTAGATTATAGCGCCATGTATCACAAATAACCACCAATCCAAGGTGTCCCAACTTAGAGTACAATACTTCAGAACTGTTCACCCTTAGACTCTTCTTCTTGACTAATGATACAAAGCGAAACATGATTGGCAGCGTCAAATAGGAAGTCAGATGCTTCCCTCCTTACTAATCATTTTCAATATTACATAATTGCCTAAAAACATCCAAGGCCAATACCCTATCTGAAACAAAACGTGGGAGCCAAAAAGACTCCCAGACAAAACCCTGCACCCAGAGCATTGTAAAATCTGACCTGAAGAACCAATCACAAGGCTATACAAGGCCTCTCATCCAGCTTATCTGACTCTTCATCAAGAAACTAGACATCCTGCCTCCATTATGATCCAAAGCTCTTAAAGTCGAAGCTAGGAATGCGTCTGAAAATGTGTAGTAATCAAAAGTTTTGGAGAGGATAGGAGTCCAGGTTGAAACTGGCTTTCTATCGCCATTCTCATCAAATATTGTCAAGGGCAGATATTGTAGGAAATAATTTGGATTCTGATGCAAAATAATGTAAGTCAAGAAAGAAGAATACCTGAACTTGGAACTAGGCTCAAACTCCCTCAGTTGTCGGCACATCCCTTCTACAATGACCTTCACGAAGTCCATTAGTGGAGCCTTGCTATTCTTTTTCAGCATAAAGCCTAGACTCTTTTGGAATTCTGAGACTTCCTTATCTTTATCCAATCCACATACCAACACCAACATGGAGAAGATGGAAGTTGGAACTTCTTTAAAAGCAGCCAGACTCAGAGGGAAGCTAGGAGGGATGGAGTTATCAAATGGCTTACCTTTTTCGGCATTAAAAAATTGTTGCACTAACCTAAGTGTTCTCCAGTGATTTTGCATTATGGAAATATCGAAGTCCTCAACACCCTCAAGAGCATTAAGAGGAATACATAACATATCTTGGAGAGCCTAGTGATAGATTACCACATTGAAATTATGACCACTTATAATTCCCATCCGGGTGTCGAAATTTTTAGCACAGGCAAAAACAATTTTTGGGCAATGGTGTACCAAAGGGACCATATACTGAGGAAGCCCACAGTTCCACAATCGGCTATGAAAAGGATCACTGATCTTTTTCATCTTTTCACATGCAACCTCTCTTAAAAATTTTGGGTTCTGAGATAACTCCGGATCTCAGACGTTATCCCAATCTTGTGACACCAAAGCCTGGTTTCTAGGAGAAACCACATTTAACAGTTTCTGGTCTACCAGTTTATTGTAGGGCCATGAAGGCTTAGTTGGAATGCTTGGAGTTGCATAAGAATCTTGGGTGCAAATATTCATGCAAGGCACCTACATCCTTTGTTCTTTAATGCTTTCGGTGGTGATGACTTGAGTCAAACTCTCTGCAATTTCAGTCATTTTCCTTGTGTCTTCGAAGAACTCTACAACTTAGTTTTTTGAAAAAAATTCTCTATCTTTGCAAATGACTCAAGTGGTTACACGCTTTTCCAAACTCGCACAATTAATACCCTCCGCACGAAACTTCTATTTGTCTTTTTGATTTTCGAGAATATCAGATTAGCAAGGGTACATGTTACCTTTTCACATTGGTCATGCCATGCACCACTAACCCTTTCATGCATGCAAAGAGATCACCCACTTGCCACACATTAAGAGATATGACCTCCCATACGGTGGCTCTTAATTTTTCTTGGAAAAAGCACTAAATCAGCATCACCATATCTTTTCACAAGGTTTTGCATTTAATGATTACTTGATTGTAATCGGGCACACAAACCAATGGCTTCATTCCGATAGATTTTCTTTGATTTAACTAGGATAGAAACATTCTATATAGCGACAACTAGCTTCCTCATGTCCTTCTAAACAAAGGCTCAGTTTGAACAAGTTGAAACTGCATTTGATTATCTTCATTATTTCGCACGTTGCAACACTACCTGTTAGGCTCCTCATACCATTTTCCTCTAACGTAAACATACCCTGCTCAATTAGGGGAGGCGTTTTCCCATCTATAAAAAGGACCCTTGGCACTTTGGCAATTCATATTGCACTTAGCATTTCTTAGAAATTTTCCCTAAGACATTGTCGGTAGTTTCATTTTTTAGTGAGAGTAGCAATAGTCATGGAAACACCAATTAGGCTTACATGCAAGAAGACTCAAGTTGCTTTTTTAGGAAAACATAGGTGTAGGCGTCTAAAATGCATGACTGGTGTGAAGAACCTTTTGTATGTGAAAGCCATAAAGTGGGTGCTAGGCAAAGACTGTGTAGAATACGAGGACCACTATAGAGTGAATACTAGTATCAGTTCCAACTTTGTAGCTTCTCTGTTAGACATTGGCGTTTCTAAGAGGAATAATCTAAAGCTAACAAAATAGGTGTTTCCCAAATGCTACTTGGAGGGGTTGGAGAACGTTGTGAGAGCTGCCGAGATTGACTATGGAATTCCATCTATTCGCAACCTATGCCGACTCATTGAGGAAGGAGGACTTGTGCCGACTAGGCCCTTTCTATGTGGATTTGAGCTTGAAACTCATGAGGAACATTGCCACAAAGTCTGTTCCACCTTCCATTTTTTTATGAGGATGCACAACATCAAACCCTTTCGTGAGGTGCAATGGTATGAGAATTTTGAGAGGATGGTGTTTCCTCATTGTGCGTCACTTGCTGCCATCATCGGACCTTCAAATGCCTGAGAGACGTCAAGAAGATCCTTCCCCTTTTTGCTTTTGTATTTGAAACCTTCTCTGCAACACTGTGTCAACAACAATATATATGTATTTTGGAACATGGCTAAGGGCCTCATTGAATCAGTATGTATACAAATGTAAATATCTTCATGATTAATATGATATATATATCTTTCTATATTTTGGCTCCTTTCTTCATTTTATTTCAATTCCTTGCATCAATATGGTTGTTGATCTTAAGAAAGCATTGAGAATGACCCAAAACTAACAAAGCAAGAAAAATATACACATATTTACATAATTATTGCAAAAGTCAACCTAATTGAATTTTTTGAGGTGTATTCCATTAACTGGAATACCCAAGGTCTCTCCCTCTATTGTTTCCAACTCAAACGAGTCGTGTTGCTTGCACTGTGTCATTTTGAATGGTCCTTCCCAGAAACTATCAAACTTGCCATGTTGACTAGGCTTTGCTCCACACTCGTTGAACTTGAGCACTGGGTCTCCACATTGCAGACCCCAGTCAGACGTTTTCGTCGAACCATCTCTTTACCACTTGCTAGTGGTTGGTAATTGCCTCGAAAGCATGCTCTCTTTTCTCTTGAACTTCAAGTAATTCTGAAAACTGCAGCTCCATCACTGCATTTTGCTCAATTTCAAGAGACTTGAGTAGTTGGATAGCAGGGATTTCCATAGAAATTGGCAATAGCACGTCCTTCCCGTATACTATCTCATAAGCAGATTTTTTCAATATTTTCCTGGGCATGATACAGTCTTCCCATAGTGTTGTCTAGAGGTGTTTATGCCATTCCCTTTGATGTTTTGAACCTATTCTCTTGATCAGCCAGAGAAGATTCTTGTTTGTAGATTCAAAAAGGCCATTTCCTTGTGGGTAGTAGTTGGAGGATGTCTTTAGGAAGACTCCATATTTTAGTGCAAATTGATTGATTCTGGAATTGATAAAATATTTGGCATTATATGAGATAATTTTCTTTGGTGGGCCAAATCTGGCTACCAGTTGCTCCAGGAAGTTCATGATTTCTACCTCTGTTGCATTCTTCAATGGTACAACCTCAACCCATCTGGTGAAATAGTTAGTTGCCATTAGGATCCACCTGTGTCCGGCTAATGAAAAAAAATTGATCATGCCAATAAAGTCAAGACCCCATTGAGCAAATGACTCTTCCACAACAATTGGTTTCAGTGGCATGGCAAAATTTTTCCTTTTCCCTACAAAAAACTGACATTCGTTGCAAGACTTCACCAATGAATACGAGTGCTTAAATAATGTTAGCCAAAAATAACCAACACACATAATCTTGATTGTAGTAGTTTTTGCTGAAAAATGTCCTTCAAATGGGCCACTATGGTACTACTCCAATATCTTTTTTGATTGCTCTTGTGTTACACATCTTAACAAGATGCCATTGAAGTTTCTCTTGAAAATAACTCTTTCCAAGAGTACATAACCATTATTCTGCAGTCGATAAAAAATCCTTTTAAATGAGGGGAGGTCGGGCAGATATCTTCCTATTTGCATAAAATTAATTCTGGCGTCCAACCAATCATCTCCAAAACTCTCTTCATTTAGTAGCACAGGTTCTGGGACTTCAGACTCAGTAATTGCTTCATTGTTTTCAGCCAAATATTCGCACAACCCCTTCCCTTTCACAATATTGAATGGATTGATCTCGATGTCATACTCAAGAATTTTGGTTATCCAGTTAGCCCGCTTCTCAGTGATTTTACCTTCCATAATATATTCTCGCACACTAGGGTGAGACACACAAACAATCACCTTGTTGCATGATATGAGGTGTCAGAACTTCTTCAACCCCTTTACAATAGAAAAAGCTTGCTTCTCCACAAAGTTGTACTTCACTTCAGAATCTTTGAGAGTGCACGAATGAAGGCAATAGGTGATTCTCTTTTATCCTCATTGTCCTTCTGCATCAGGATAGTAGCGATACTCATGCTACCACCAAAGACGTACATAATGAAGTCTTTCGACAAATCCAGATTAACCAACATGGGAGAAGAAGAGATGACCTCTTTAATCTGTTCGAAAGCTTTTCTAGCTTCAGCTATCCATTTGAAAACCCGGTCTTTTTGCAACATGAAGGTGATGGGCCGAACGATCCTTGCAAAGTCTTCTATGAACCGAGTGATGAAGTTAACCTTGCCCAAAAAGATTGAAATTATTTTTTGTTGATAGGTAGAGGGAGTTCCTTGATCACTTTAACCCTTTTTGGATCAATGGCAATACCTTCCTTCAAGACGACATAACCCAACATCTTCCCTTGTGGGACTCCAAACACAAATTTCTTTGAGTTCAAAGAAATCCCGAACTCTTGGCATTTCTGGAAGACAAGCTCGAGATGATAAAAATGATCCTCAGAAGATTTTGAAAACACCTTCAAGTCATCTAGATAAATAAGAATAATCTTATGTATAAAATCCATGAAAGCAACGTCCATAGCTCGTTGGAAAGTGGCTCCGACATTTGAAAGTCCGAAGGGTATTTTAGCATAAGCGTATGTCCCCCACTTAGTAGTAAACATCGTTTTGTGTTGGTCCTCCTCTTTTACACGAATCTGATTATAGCCAGAGAAACCATCTAGCATTAAAAAACATCTTGGAACCAACAACTATTTGCAGAATTACCTCCATGGAAGGTAGGGGTAGTGGTCCTTCAGGGATGCTCTATTCAGGTCTCAGAAGTCAATGCGCAACCATATATCACTATTCTTCTTCCAGACTAGCACTAGGTTAGACACCCAAGTGTTGTGTTTGATTGGGAACACTATTCGAGATGCAATCAAATTCTTTGATTCTTCTGACATTAGCAAATTGATCTTTGGATTTACTGGCCTCTGCCTTTGATGCACAGGTTTTTCTCCTTCTAGTAGCTCAATGGTGTGTTGGATAATCTTGGGATCATATCCCTTAATATCATCATACGACCATGCTACCACACTTAGATACTCTTCACAAAAATGTTTCAACCTTTCTTTATTCTTCTGCGAGACTCCTTTTCCAACCTTAAGCTTTTTATCTTCTTTGATGTGAAAATCGGCATAGTCACCTTTATCAGCTACAAGTTTTCTCTTGTCTTTCCTTGCATCATTAGAATCAAAAAGACTGTCGAGAGTAACTAGACCCTTGGGGAGCTTATTCGATTTAAGCTAGATTACTTGATCCTCATAGGCCTCAACAATCTTGGCTGTAATTGGTCAACAAATTCTCTAGACAACTGGAGAAATGATGCGATATGAGCATCACTATCAAAAACTCGCCAATCTTGATCAATATTTGGTATTGCAGGCCACACGATCACTCACACTGAATGTTTCTTGTTAATTAACTCAGAAGCTAGCTCAAATTGAGATCTGACAGTTACCATTTAGTCTGCTTTGGAGTTCTGCTCTCTAGGTATGGCTTGGATGTTGAATGCTTCAAAGCCTTCAATCAGGTCCCAGACCCTGTTTCGGTATGATCACATACAAACATTCCTGGCAACAAATAGCCCTTAGATTTGGTTGACCACCAATTCTGAATCTCCAAACACCTGTATTTGCTTTGCACCCATTCATTCCGCTAAACTCAAACCATGGATAAGACCTTCATATTCTTCTTCATTGTTTGAGCATGCGAACTGAAAGTGCTAAGGCCTTAAGGTATTTCATTTGGATGGAGATATTAAACATATTCCTGCGCTGACTCCTACTCTACATCTTGCTTCATCAAAGTGTAAGGTCCATAGCTCTGAGGACGCTTCACCTCCGGACTCTTTAGTCACTCTGGGCATAATCTGGTCCTCTTCATGTATGATGTATGTTCCTGGCCCAGTTGCATGATAGTTTCCAAAAGGATTTGTGTCTATGAATTCATTTAAAAGAGCTTCTTCTTACTCTCTTCGAGAGCTGCTTGCTTCTTCTTCCTCAAGGAGTTTGACATTGAGCATCTCTCTAGAAGTGATTGAGGTATGTGCTGCCTCAAAATTGATCATGGATTCATTAGCCACATGTTCGGAATGCAAAGATTTTGACAATAAATTCATCTTAGCTCCATGTTTGGTTCTTAGGATCAGGTGCGACAGTCTAATGCTAGGTAGCCTCCAACATTTGCAGTGAATTCTCAGGATAGACAAATCCCGAACAGAGGAGGGATGTCGATGAGCATAGTATCTTGATTCAAAGTAATGTTGGGACAAGCAAACAATGTCATAGGCAATCCTTTGATTACTCTGATAGTTTCAAACTTCTTCCCATCGAGTTGCATGACTCCCTTCTTCAGAGGCTCGTATTCGAGTCCCAGGGCTTCAGCTACTTGCTTAGGCATGATGGTGGTGCTAGCACCAGAGTCAATCATACAATTATGCAGTAGTTTGTTACCAATGATAATTGTTAGAAAGAAAGGCTTGGGTTTAGGCTTACTCTCTTTTTCAACTTTCTTTTCTTCTAGTTGATTTGGTAGAACTCTATCCAAGTCCAGCTTGGATATCTTATCTTCTGAGGGATGCTCAAGCATCTTCATGTCTTCTTCTCCTGATAATGCCTTCTATAATAGCATCTTGGATATCTTATCTTCTGAGGGATGCTCAAGCATCTTCATGTATTCTTCTCCCTATAATTCCTTCTGTAATAGCATCTTTTGCTCTGGGATGGCCAGGATATCCCAAAAAGAAACATTAGCAGAGGATTTCTTTAGTTGTTCCACCATGTTGAATGGTGTTCGTGACTGATGAGTTAGGGTAACTTGCTCCTTTTTTCTTGCAGCCGGTGCATCTGGCTGTTTGACAACAACTGGGGTGGCCATGGGAGCTCTTATCTTTGGAGGAGGTGGATTCATGGGACTGGGAACAACCACCTTAGACTGATGTGGAACTGATGAAAGATTATCGGCGGACTGGGCATTGAATTAGGTGACCCTTTAGTTTGCAAAGGTGTGAATTCTCTAGTGAGCCTCTGCTTGGAACAAATATTGTAATTTGACTGTACTTGCGACGCTTGGGTCACTGGAATGTCATTCGGGAATGCTGACTCCTCTCCTTCCATCCAAGAAAAGAGTGCTTGGTCTGAAGCTATTTCTAGCTCCTGCTCTATAGACATTCCTTGCATTGAGCAGTGAGAACTATATTCTGCATTTGCTGAGAGGCATGTGTATGACCTTCATGATCATGCATGATGCCTTGACTACGTTGCTCTGCTATCCTCTGTTGTAAATTCCCTCATGGACAATTCTGGGGCATGTGTACATCATTGCAAGGGAAGCACCATGGATTAGTCTCCTCGGCAAGATTGTTTTGTCTTGCTACTAGCTCCTTGCTTGAACTAGGATATATGGTTTGCATCGACATAATTAGGAGGATGACCTGATTGTTCTATTGAGCTTGGGTATTGTTGCACGATCTATCCTGCCACTGGCTCGACTAGAACGGAGCCTTCCCACCTTGGTAGTTTTGGTAAGCGGGCTTCTAGTAGCTATACTATTGTCGCTTCATACTGGTTAATTCATTTTTCATGGTTTGCATCTTTTCCTTCATGTCATTCACTTCAGCCACCAGGGGGTTAGGCACTAGATCCACGCTTGACGTCATTCCTAGGTACACATACATAGACTGGGGAGGTGTAGGAACGTTGGTTGAAGCTACCTCTGGTTCTACTACGGTCGATTCTAGGAATAATGGCATGATAGGTTTGGGCGGCAATTTTCTGGCAGCAATAAGATTGTTCTTTGTAATGACGACAAGGTTGTATGCATCGGGTAAGGTATTTCCATCGAGAGCTTATAACATCATAGAAATATCAACATTTATAGATTTTAAATAGAACATGAATGCCAGATCTGGAGGTGGTCGACTACCGACAGGAACTCTTTGCCAAGTCGAATGAAATCGAGCATTGAAATTGGCCAAAGCTTCATGGGGAGCTCACTTTATATGAGCCAGCTGGTGATATAGCGAGGATTTGTCGCCACTATTTGAGAAGCGCTTGTAGAAAGGATCTACGAGCTGATCCCAAGTGGCAATTGTATTATCCGGAAGAGTATGATACCAGTCTAATGCTTTCACTCTGAAAGAGGTGATGAGCAATTGTAAAGCCACATTCTCATTGGTAACACCATGAACTAGACATACATCAACCACATCTTGCAAGTGCTCCATCAGAGTTTTTGAATAGTCCCCGGAGAACTAAGGGATAACCTTTAAAGTGGAAGTTGGGATCAAAGCCCACACTGCAGGAGGCATAGGTTCTATCAAAGGACTACCAACATCCTAGGCTACATAATTTCTAGCCATTGGCACAAGGGGCAGAGGAGAAGAGGGAGGTGAATTATTAGCCTGCCGACTTCTCGCCTGGACTAAAACCAATGATCGTACAAGTAGGCTAGGAATTCTTGCAGTTTGAGACCTAGTGATGGGCCTATGTCTCATACAATTCTATTGATCAAGAGAACATGTTAGATCAGGTCCCACTGGGCATGCCAGAAAAGAACTATTGATGCAAAAGTTTGCAGGAAACAACCTTATGGGAAACTTAGCTATTGGGGGACCTGTGCACATAGCTAAGTTACCTTTGGAGTTTTATCGAAGTCGGCTCTTCATTTTTCTAATGGGGGGAGAAAAAGGGGAAGGAGATAAACTTGAAATAAACAAACCTAAGCTAAAGCGATGTGCCAGATCAGAAATGAAACAAGTAAGCACAATGCTGAAACAAAGGCTCGAGTAATAACTAGCATATATCAAATAGATAATTCCCAACACTGTAAACATAAGAACATCAAACCATTTGCATAATATAACTCATACAACATAGCTAACACAAAATAGTAGGAACATGATCTGTATTACACTAGGCTGCATAAAAATTACAAAAGCTAGGAAGAGATGCTCAAATGCTTCTAGAAAATACAAGCACAGTTTAATGTTTTATCAAATACATGAAAACAGAAAGGCGGAATAGAATGACATAGTCTGTGAGTTCAAATTTAATAGAAAACACTACATAGGCTAATTCCTAGTGCTTGGAAAATTTCTATCCATCTAACAACCAACATAAAAATGAAGAAAAAGGCTGCTTATATAAGCCAACCCACCGCCTGAAGACCCCAACAATAAATATACTTCCACGAAGCCATCAATGATCAAGTTCTCATGTCAGCACCAACAGAGAGATGCTTTCAGCAGAACACTAGCATGCACGTCCTGAGAAGATATGGGCCGCACAACAATAGTAGGAGAGAACACGCAGCATCAAAACGGAGGTTGTTGTAACAAATGTTGAATCCAAGATAATAGAAGCATGAATGAGTGCCACACAGAAAACTCCCAACAAAGGAATCTGTGTGGTGGGCCCCAATCGGAAAGGAAACCAACGAAGGTGATGTGTCAAACAAATGGAGCCCAACAAAAGGAAAAGAGATGCCCCAAAAGAAAACCTCGATAGGACACCACGTGGTGGCTGCTGAAAAGCTACAAGCGGTACCAAAATACAAAGGTGAAGCTGCACAAGAAAAAGAAACCGTAAAGGAAAAAGAAATGTGTGAATAAATATTCACAACAACCTCAAAAGATTTCTCCATGTCGACCTCAATGAAATGTATGCACCTCAAATGTGCAACCAACAAATAGGTCGGCACCAAAAACTTCCGTGGTGGAAAGAAGTGAAGGTAGACTACACTAATGGTTAGCTAGGACCCAAATCTACACCGACATGCTTCCACAAACAATAAACCTTCACAATTAGCACTAGTACACCAAGTCATCCAAACTTGCACTAACACTAACAAGTGACCACATACATTCCTTTACAAGCCCAAAAATACCATGCAAACCACATAACAACATTCCATAATATCCAGGAATATTCCAACACCATCAAAATATTCAGTAATACTGTTGCAACCACTTGAAACTAAAGAACACTTTCATTTTCTACAATTAGCCACATTGCCACAGACATACATCTCACTCACCAAAATTGGGAAACAATTGAACACTAGATACTCTAAGGAAAGGTAGATATAAACAATCTGAGCACATTCCCAGATCCACAAGACAAGAAACCTAAATGCGGAGAAATGTGAAACAATCTCATTTCTCTCAGACAACCTTCTTCATAGGTAACACATTATCAAATAAAACTTCCATTGTTGCATGATCTAGAACCTGAAACTTTGGATATAGCACCTCTGAACACCTATGATGATCACATCCAAACTACACAAGAATATCTTCAACCATGAAGAAATGGGGAGCACAAAAATGAACACACCTTTGTGACATTCTATACTCTTTTATTCAAATTTTATTAAAAGAACCTCGAAACCAAGTGAACCAACTACATCAGAAACACCACAAACACATGCTCAACATGTATACAATATCTACAACACTTGCTCAATACCACAAATACTTCTCAACATGACCACACTATAGGTTGACATTAAATCATAACACTAATGCCAACATAGTGAAAGAATCTCCAACAATCTCCCTGACCATACTAGAGGTTGACACAACAATCTCGCTAACCATACTAGAGGTTGACATCAATGACAACACCAATAAATATCCAACATTTTTCAATTGGGGGAAATGCACAATATGTACCTTTTCATCAAGCTTACATATACCACTCTCATTATCTTTTGCAATGACTAGAAAGACATAATACTTTCCCTAAATGTAGAGCTTGCTTACTCAAATCAAGAATTTAAACTTCAACTTTAAATATTTTCTAGTTAAAATGTTAAGATTTATTTCTATTAATACCTTACCTCATTAAGGAGGTATATAAATATATTTAAGAAAATTAGTACCACTGTAACTCACTGCAAGAAGGTTGTAGAGCATAAGGCCGACTAGGCCTAGTAGGAATATGCATATATATTGTAAGGGAAATATCCCAAATAACACATATAGGAATAGTATCAAGAACCTCAACAAACAAACAACTCAATGTTCATGAGAAAACTATGGGAGTGAGCAGGAAAGGGAGTGTAAGTTTTTTTTTTTAAATCTTGGAAGATGAAGGTGATGGTAAGGCCAATTTTGAGGATGGTGATGGGTTTCTTTAGTTCTTGGTTGTCCCAGGTTTCAATTTCTACCCGTTGGAGTGCTGGGAGGCATTCTGTCTATTCCCTCCTTTCTTTTCTCACTTTAGTTTTGTCATTGTTGAGCTAGGTGTGTTCATTTTGGTCCTCCCCATTTTCTTAGCTCGGTTGAGGATTAGTTTTGTTTTGGTGGAAGCTTCTATTTATTACCGTTGGATTTACCTTGGCTCCCTACATCAGTTTGAGGTCTCTCTCGAGTTCTCTGTGGAGGTTGAGGTTGGTGATGTGGCTCTGGTCTCTCTCTCTGCCAAATCTTGTTCTCATTTATGGTGTTTCATTATGTGGCCTTGGTGGGTCTTTTGGCCTTTGCTCTATGGTGGTTGGGATTTTCTTTGGTGGCTGCTTTATTTGTTGTTGGTTTCATGGTGGTGGGACTCTCTATTCTTTCCTTTTCCTTCTTCCTCAGATTCATCCTGGTTTCCTTGGGGTTGTCGTGTTGGGGTGGGATCTTGTGGATTTTGTGCATCTTGGGTTTCCTCCTGCAGGCTCTCTTCTGGCTGGAGAATTGGGGAGGGATATTTTTCCATCCCTTCTCCCCTATTTGGGTTTCTCTCTACCCTCTTTTTCCATTTATTTTGAGGAGTGGCCTTCTTCAGTGTTCAGTTGGTGACGTTCCCATCATGGTTGTGTTGGGCGCTTCCTTTCCTACCTAGATTCACTGCCTATGCCTATGGAGAGTTGATTATGAAGTTGTGGTTGGTGGGACAACTAGGTTGTTGTTATCCCCCTTTGGTTTTTTTTTATTTACATGGACCATTGGCTTGGCTCCATTAAGCTAGGACTGCTTTGGGTGGTTCTGGATTGCCTTTGGCTTTGACGCCTTTGTTGAAGACTCTTTCCTCTTATGCGTGTTTTTCTGGTGGTTTTTTTGGCTTTGATCCTCCATGGCTCGGTTCTCCATGATGTCTTTGCCCCTTCCTCTATTGTGTGGGGTTGATTGTTTCTATTTTCTTTTTTCTTCCATTCTGTTCTTGTGCAGTGGTTTGCAGGTTCTTGGTGTTCCTCTTAGCCCTGTTTTGTTTGCATGTGGAGGTGTTCGTGTTTTTTCATTCTTTCAAGAATGGCTTCTTGAGGTCGGTATTTTTCTGTAGACATCTTGTTTTCTTATGTGCCCTCTCTCTTGTGGTGAGGGAAGGGGCGATTCAGTTTGAGGAGTTGGCTTGTTTCCCCTTTTGAGGTGGGGTTTTCTTTTGGTGGAGGTTGATTATGGTGTGGCTTGGGTTGGTGCTAGAAAAGTTGGAGTTGTTCTCATGATTCTCAAGGGTTTTGTTCTTTCCCTTTCTGGTGTTCTCTCTTTTGCAGTCTTCTTTTTTTGGTTCTCCTATTGAGGTGGAGGCTTACTCTGGGTCTTGCTGGGAGACTCTTTTTCCTCTTACTAGATCTCTTTGTTTCAACTCCTTTTGAGGTGGAGTGTTATGCCCCTTTGGTGGTGGTGCTTAGTGAGGGGGGAATTTTGTGGAAAGGAATTCCTTGCTTTCCCTTTGGTTTATGCTGTGAGAGTTCTTGGAATTGTTTCTTTGAGGTTGTGGAATTTTTTCTTGGAGGTTGAAGGTTTAGGGTGGTGTTCTCTATCTCCTAGGTTTAAATTAGGTTTTTCTTTCCTATTTGTGTTCTGGTTTGGTCTTTTGTTGTTGTGGTTCTTTTTCTTTATAGTTGTTCTATAACCAGTTCTTTGCTTTGGTCAAAATATTTGGTTGTTAATAGTCCTATCCTACATCACTCCTTACGAGTCTTTATTTTAGAGGTATCTCTTTTTGGGAGCCTCCTCTCTTCTACCTCAATGATAGCTTTGTAATTAGTATTGACCCTTCCAATTTTAACATAATCAAAACACATATAGGAATAGTAGTTGAGAAGAAAAATAAGATATATAAGAATAAGGAATAAAAAGGCTTAGAATATGTTGTATTAGACCATATGAATATAATATATAAATAAAGTATTTTGGATCATTTAAATGGATTATTAACTATTGTTTATGTCATGAAAATAGTTTAATACCACATTTCTCTTAATCTATGACCCTTATATGATTAGTATCACTGGGGTATAAAGAAAAATCCTAAAGAATTCATTAGGCTCATAAATTTAATTTGTGCCCCACTTTTCTTGCTAACATTTGTTCCATTGCTAGGACCTTGGTTAGGAAATAAAGAATATATTACTGTGTTAAATAAAAATTGTGAATTAAACCTATTAAGGAATATATTAGATAATTATGAGAAAAATTTAAATATGTGGCATAATTCCCAAGGTACTAACCTCATGAGAGAGGGTTAGGCATCTGGGGATGACAAATTGAAAGGGGGAGACTCCAAAAGAGACCCCTAAAATATGTGACTACTCAAAGTGAACATACAAGAACACCATGGGAGGCATAAATGACTAATGTAACACCAAATTATAGACACCCATGGCTAAAGAAGTCAACAAGAAATAAGAGAGATTAGAGAAGAAATTCAAGTAACACGACAATTGAACAAACAACGAAGAAGAATAGAAGATAGGTGATAAAAATAAACCCAAGAATGATAATAAAGGTATTGTAGAAGAATGGAGAAGGAAAAAAAGAATGAAACTGAATAGGCCAAGAAGGGTGCTATTGAGCACACCAATGTGGGTGCTAATAAGGAAAAAGAAAAGGAAGAAGGGAAAACTAGTAAGGGTGCTACCAGTAGGGAAACAAAATTTTACAAAAGTCTTAAATAAATAAACACAAATCTTGGAAAAGTTGAATAAATTCTAACAAAGTTAAAGGGAAGCATGAAAGAATATGGGCTATCAAGAAAATAATTGGAGGAAAGCTACAAAAGTATTCGTGTCCCAAAACTTCCCTATTTGATGATCACCATAGTTAGGACCAAAATGATCTTATAATAAGATTAGGTTGGATGAAAGGTTTATGGAGTTCCTCAAAACCCCAAAAAAAATCCAATCCTTTGATGTAGATTACCTAGATCAACTAGTTAATAAAATTGTGAGAAAGTTAAGGGGAGAAGAGATAAGTGGAAGAAGTAAAACCATGTTCAATTTGGGAAAATATTTATCATCACTAACTAATTAAATGTCATTCACAAACAAAATTGTATCACCCAAGACAAAACACCACTTTGAAGAGTTACATTCCTTAGACTAGGAACCAATCCCCTATGCCATATAAGTCTATAGAATTTCATTACAAGATACAAGTGATAAATCAACACAAGTACCAAATCTACATCAACAATCCATAAATGATTGTGAAGTGGTACTAGGGAAATAATGATTTAACATTAAAATATCAAGAGACAAAGGAAGAAAAACTAAACCTATACTACAAAGAAGTTATATGAAAAAGGAGAAAATAATAAAAGACGTTGACTACAAGAAAGAAGAAAAAATAGGAAATACAATGGAATCCTCAATTAAGCTCCATATATTTGGAAAAACACCACAAAATCTGTAGAGCATATATTTTTACTAGAGTCTATTTGGTAGAGAAAAGGAATAACTAGAGACTAAACCAAACTATTTGATTTCATGGGAACCCTAAGAAATTATGCTCTTGATTGGTATAGGAAGAGTTATGCACAAAATGATAAAGAATGGGATGAAATAAGAAGATAATTCTTATCAAAACTCGAGAGTCCGAAAGTCCTCACATAGAGTGTGATAAAAATGAGAGGTCTAGTACAAGAAGGGGAGAAAATAAAATATTATGATAAGCAATTCAAAGAAATATCTCAAAAACTCAAAGAACTCTTAATTGAGAAATAAAAAATAGAATGGTTTATCAAGGCTTAGGACATCCCTAGATGGGAAAATATTTAATACATACTTTGAAGCTGTAACATTAGCTTGTCACATTGAATCACAAACCTAGAGAAGGAAAGATAAGGATAATAAAAATAAAGAGTTGGAGAGATTAAGATGGGAAGAAGAGTAGTTAAACACTAGCTAAACAAGATCACAACTTGCATAAATAGAGAACAAACATTTGGTGCACATACTAATCAAGGGAGGGACACATAAGGAATGAGTTCCTTGTGATAAAACATGAAATAGGGCTGCCACATTAATGGTAGACCTAAATAAAATCCCTATAAAGAACTATATAGTATACTATGTCATCTATGGATAATGGGATGACCACAAGATGGATGGATTCCCATCATTACTATTTAGATTAAAATAAGAAGATGAAAATGAACCACATTGTAGAATGCACCATGATAATGGAAGAACCACATATCAAACAATGGCATATGCAAAAGGACTATAAAAATGCCCCTTATACACCCAATATCATGGGTATAAAACACTTCCTTGGAGAAATCAAAGGAATGTAAATACACTACAAAACACTCCACAAAGTCAAAATGATGATATAAGTGTTTAAAATCAAGGTGAAATTACTAAAATATTAACTTTCATAATATGTATGCAAATTTGAAATATATATATTTATCCAATATTTCCCACAAAGATTATGTAAGTGGTTGCTCATTCAACAAAGTAAAAAATAAGAATAAGAATAAGTGACATCGTATTTACGTGAACAAATCCTTCCAAGAAAAAATCCACACCCAAAGAGATCAAATTATTGTATTAATCCTTCAAATGAGTATACTGCATCAATACAACATATCTCTTTGACACTATTTCAATAGCACTTCATTACTTTTCAACTTGTTAAAAAATCATACATACTAGTAACCCAAGGCAGCAATTTATAGAAGAGTTGAAGGTGAGAATACAAGTATGGTATCTCAAAACAAGTGGTAAAACCACATGCAAGAAAACCATACCCCCTTAGTGGATAGCTTGTAAACTTAGTAAATCACAATAAATCATCACATGGCCTTCACATGGGTTCCTATCCCATAACTCCTACCACTCCATAACTCCTAACAATTGACATATACAACATACAAAACTTGGTGCCTCAACATGCAAGGAGTTGACTCTTCATATCCCACTAGATGCCCAAGTAGAGGAACCTAAATTTAAAATTTGTAACCACTATTGATGACTAGATCATCCTTTATGAATGCAATTACAATTTTTCATAGATAAATAAATATTAATATTTTTATCTCTCATGACCCTAGGCATCCAAGTACACATTCCACGGATCATGGAGACACATGAAAATGACTTAGGATTGCAATACTAATGTCACCTTATCCTAATATTCTCCCACTTGACATTATACATTTTAATTAGATCCATAAGGAAACATAAAATTACAATCAAGTACAATAAAAAAATCCCATGGCCTTCTTGCACTAAGAGAACTTATACATGGTTATTGGGTTCATGAGAGAATCTATAACATTATCCAGAGTATAATTTTTTTCTAACAATACCTTACCATTCTCAACCATTTCTCACACAAAGTGATACTAAACATCAACATTCTTAGTATGATCATGATAAATAGGATTTATGGTCATACATATGACACTTTGATTGTCACATATGATCCTCACAATCTTGCAATCAAAACCAATACCTATATCAAGTATCTATAATATTACGACCTCCTTAGAGGCATGTGTAGTAGCCATGTACTCTTCTTTTGTGGTGGATTTTTTTTTGTAAGCTATCTTTTACTCATCCAAGTCACTACACCTCTAGACAAAGAAAAACATAGCCACTAGTGGACCTTTGTCTATCCAAGTCACTTGCTCAATCTACATTAACAAAAATTGTTATCTCCAATAAATTAACCACACCATTAGTACCATTATAAACCAAATAGTAATCAAAATTTCCTTGAAAATATCTAAACACCCTTTTAACAAAGTCCAATGCTCTCTGCTAGGGTTAGACATAAACCTACTAAAAAATTTGACACATGGGAAATATATAGTCTAGTGAAAACCATTGCATACATCAAACTACTAATGAAACTAGCCTAAGGAACCTTAGTAATATCTTCAATATCATCAACAAAATTAGAACACATGTATAAAATAAGATTACTACCAACCAAAAATGAAATAATCGCTAGCTCGTAGTCATGCATATTAAATCTTCACAAAATGGTACCAACATAATTACTTTGAATTAACCAAAGATTTTTATTTACCTGATACTTGTTTATATCCATACCAATTATGTATTTAGTAGACCTCAATTCATTCATATCAAATGTGCTAGAAAGTTATCTTGACCTCCCTAATCATCACCTTGGTGTTACCCATAAATAACGTGTCATCAACATACAAGACAATAATCAATACTATTAATATAAACTTAATTATCCTCCTTTATCTTAACAAAACCTAACTTCAATGCAAAATAATCAAAATCTTGGCTCCACATCTTGGGTGATCATTATAGACTGTACAATATGTTTTAACTTGCATTCAAATGTTCTTTTCCTTTCACAATAAAACCATTAGGCTGTTGCATATAAATCTCCTCAAGATTTTGGTGCATGGAAGAAGTTTTAAAATCCATTTTCTCAATCTAAAAATCAAAAGAAACAAAAATAGATAATATGAATCTAATAGAAGTTAACTTAGTAACAAGAGAGGGAATTTCACTAAAATAAACTTTATCTCTTTGGAGTAGCCCTTGGCCACCAATTTTTCCTTGTATTGCTCTACCTGACTATCTACACAAGATTTTTTTTTTAAATACCCACTTATAAACAATGGGATTTATTCCTTTGGGAAAACTAACAAGATCCTAGTGAAGAAAACATGCTTATACTAAGAGGGGGGTGAATCAGTACAAGAACTAAATTTTACTTTTTCAAAACTTAATACAACAAATAAATGATATCCAAAATACTCAAGATCCGCACAAAAAAGCACACAAGATTTATGTGGAAACCCTTGCGGGAGAAAACCACAACAAAATATTTGTTTCTATTAAAATCCCTTACAAAATTTATAGGAATCAACATATAGGAGATACTAATCCCATCTTATACTATTTGTTAGCACCAACCCACTTCAGAAACCAATCCCCACTTGTAGGATTTGTAGGCACCAACCCATTGGAGACACCAATCCCCTCTTATACAATTTGTGAGAACCAACCCACTAGAGACACAAATCCCCACTTGTCCAACCCATTGGAGACATCGGTCCCCACAACTAAGCACCAACCTAGTAAGAAACCCTAACACTAACACTAACTCTAACAAGCGACCACATACATGCCTTTACAATTCCGAAAATACCATGTGAACCACATAACAACATTCCACAATATCCAAGAATATTTCAACACCATCAAAATATTCAACAATACTATTGCAACCACCTGAAATTGAAGAACACTTTCATTCTGTGCAACCAACCACACTTCCAGACATGCATGACTAGATTATCCCTTGGTACAAAGACTTTTATAACTACCTACATGACCGATTATCCCTCATGACTTGTCCACTAAAAAACACAAGACCTTTATATGGAAAGCCTCCAAATATGTCATCATCAGCGATACCCTTTACCGTTGTAGCCTAGATAGCACCCTCCTAAGATGTCTCAATTCATAAGAATTACAAACCACCTTACAAGAGGTACACAATGTTATATGTGGAAATAACTCTATTGGTCCTACCTTAGCTAAGAAGATTATGCAAAGGAGATACTATTGGCCTACCATGGAACTTGATGCTTACTACTTTGTGAAGAAATTTCGCCAATTCCAGATACATGTAGATCTTGTACACGCACCTGCTCAGGAGCTTCACCCACTTACATCACCTTCACCATTCTCTCAATGGGGACTCAACCTCATGGGAAAGATTCACCCTACCTCTATAAATGGTCATAAACTTATCCTTGTTGCAACTGAGTACTTCACTAAATGGATGAAATCCATTTTGATGACCTACATCACTAATAAGAAAATATCCAATTTCATAATTAACTACATCATATGCTGGTATGGTGTTCCTCAATCCATCATCATGAAAAATGGTCATCCTTTCAAAAATTAGGATTTTCATGAATTATGCGAGAGATTTCATATCCAACATCATTTCGCCACTCCATACTACCCCTAGGGAAATGGTCAAGCTGAGGCATATAATAAAACTATCCTTAAAATCTTAAAGAAGACTGTCGATGGCGCTAGCCATGAACGACACATCCAACTTAATCCTAAATTATGGACCTATCTTACTAGCATCCATACTCCCACATGATCCACCTCATATTCCCTCATCTTTGGATTTGAAGCCATTCTTCCATTTGAGGTTGAGTTACCATCATTGAGTGTATCTGTGCAATAGTTTATTGATGAAGAAGAGTACCACATATCCTGTTTGCATGAGCTAGATCTATTGGATGAAAAGAGATAGAATGCATTAACCCATTTACAGACATACTAGAATTGACTACGTTGCAACTACAATAAGAAATTTTGAGTCAGACACTTTGAAATCGATGTCTTAGTCTTGAAAGAGAATCCTAAGAATTAGATGGATCGAGAAAAGCCCAAAAAGTTTATGCCTAATTGGTTGGGTCCCTACATCATCACAATAGTATATGGGTCTAACACTTATCATATTTCTACTCCTAAAGGTGAACCATTATCAGAGCTTATCAACAACATGCACCTTCACCGGTACTATACATAGCTTCTAGAGAATCCTATAAAAAAATACAAAAAAAAATTGTCACCCTATTGAAAACCTAGCAAACAAGCATCTTGGTGACACCAAAAAAATAAGAAATGGAAAAATAAATAGTAAAGAGAAATAATTTTTCCAATAGTGAAAACCACTTTTGTGGTGCTTTGGATAAGGACCATGGTGAAAACCTGGCAAACAAGCACCATGAGTAGTCAGTCTTTGCTCTATCATCTACTATCACTCTATCTGGTTTTTCACCACCGTTCACTCATCCTTAAATTATCATAATAAATATTTTTCATTGTTCTCATGGCCTAAGAACCATTGACATTATGTGTCTTGGAATTTCATACCTGCCCATGATACATTGGCATCCATCAATCCCCTCGCCCATAATAAGTTGGTCCTATACCTAATTGGGGGAAATTCCTCGACTTACATCTTTATGGGATCCTAAGCATGGTATCAACTTTTAAAACATCAAAAATCCAAAAAAATCATAAAACATCAAAAGTTCAAAAGAATAAAAAATCCAAAAAAATCGTAAAACATCAAAACTTAAAAAAATTTAGGAAGTGTCAAAAAATCCAAAAAAAGAGCTAGAGTCTATGCCATTCCAAGTCATTCAAACTATTATTTATTTGAATTTATAGCATAGGCAAGGCCATCTTTCGATGATCCCTTGACGCACTAGGTTAGTCCCTTAGGGTTTGTCGGGTCTATCCTGGTCTATCATCATTTGTCCTATAATAAGTTGTCCCTTGCTAAAGACGACACTTTGATAAGACACAAGAAGATATTTAAACCTCAACCAAATCATGAACTAACAAACTAACTATCTAACTAGTCTTCAATCTAAACCAATCAATTTCCCAATCATCAATATCTACCAATTCAATGGTCTTATACAAGATATGGCATTGTCGAAACCAGATTCAATGAATTGCCTTATTTCTTGAAACTAGACCCGATCTTGTTATTTGTATCATACAAGATGTGTCCTTCCTGAAGTTAGACATTGTCATTTTTCAACTCTATCATTTTCCTTATACATGTTGTTGCATTGTCGAAACTAGAATCGACGTCTTATATGACATGTCTCCTTTCCTAAAAACTAGACATTGTCAGTCAATCAATCTTGTCAATTAATCAATCCTATTAGTCAACCAATTGGTCAATAAATTAGTCAATATTTTCAATCAATCAATCTTGTAAATCAATAAATATTATCAATCAATTATTCTTGTCAGTCAACCTTATCAATTGGTCAATCAGCCTTATCAATCCTATCAACAAAAAACCTCTAGAAAATGATCTAAATAGCTATTGACTCTATGGGTCTCGTACTCTATGGGTCTCGTTGGTATTTTCCTTTTGATTTATCTTTTGTCATGTTACTATGCTCCTCGAGGATGTCCCAAGAAGGATTTATAGGAGCGATAATGGATCATGACCTCTTTTCTTTTTGATTGTTGCTTGTGGTTTGTCTTGACAAAAAGACTAGGGCAACTTGGTCCTTAGTATGAGTCATGGCATTCCTTATCTATTAAGTGTTTGTTTTCACAAAGGGATAGCATTGCACACCTTGGTCTATGTCATACATGGTGTTTATTTTCCATTTTCTATTATTATAACATCTATCAAGAAAGAATATCAATCCCTTTTCATTTGACTAACTCTGTACTAACATCCATCTTCTCTGTGCTCGCAGCTATTCTATCTTTTGACCGCAATCATCCTGATGGTGTCCTATGACACAAAAAAAAAGAAATCTTGCATACATAATCATATTAGAAACATGATATGCATCATCATGAGAATATTAGGTCAATCATATTGCATCAAAAAATACAAAAACATAGATAACATCTCATCATAAAGAATCATATGTGCATTCATATAAGAATTGTATGCCATAACCACATAGCACCATCCTACATCCATAAATCATTGCATACACCTCATTGCATGCATATCACATTTGCATATCAAAAGGAGATCATACATATCATAGTGTTTGTATGTATCATACATATCCATATCACATCACATCATCATCATTGCATCCATAACATCATAAAGCATACGATAAAAGTAAATCATGTAAATCTTACACCCATCATAGAAATATAAATTAAGTGCATCCATCCATACATCATAATATAGAGGATCATATATAAGCATGAACCATACATACATAAAGCATATAGAATCATCTCATAAATCATATAAATGCATAACTTCATATAGCATCATAATCCATCACATAACATAAAAATAATATAATAAATAACACATCATGTAGATGCCACCAAAATTGTGTCACTATACAATACCAGGATATATCCAAAAAAAATGGAGCTCGCAGGATTAATCAAAAATATACATATCAGTGTCTAATGCAATGAATACATCTAGCTAGTGCTCCACATGTCTCATGATGTAGATGGTCCCGATGGGGGGATTCCTATCATGTCTTTTTTGAGATCCTAACCCTAGTGATATGTGATATGGAGAGGGTCATGGCTGGGAAACCCCTTCGCTACTCTGTGATTTTCAGGAATGTGATATGGCCTATGATCCACTCATCACCTCTATAAAGTTGGGATCTCTCTATGAGGGAGGCACTACCCTCTCATAAATGTCTCTATAATACTACTCTCCTCTGCAAGCCCTCTACAACTCTTGAGAAAAAATTTCTGATGAACAACTACATTTGCTGATAAAATCTATGGCGCTCTAATCTACCCATTGTTCCCTTATCACTACCATGTATCTCTCTACCCTCAGTTGCAGTACCTTGATCTACCAAGCCTATATTTATCCTTTTAGCTCTACTATTCAAGGATCCTTGGGCTTGTCCTCCACCTCCACCTCCATCACCTCAACGATGGGTATCTCCTTTAACCCCTCCATAATCACCCTCTCTCGTAGATTAGACTCCTCCTTGTCCTCCATCTCCTCCTCTTAGCCAACCTCTCCAACCTTTACATCCATACCAATGTTAGTCTCTAATTTGACCTCCTCCTCCTAACGAGGAGGAACGTCTACCTATCCTAGAGCACCTGGAACATATTCTCTCACTCCCTCCTCTTTGCGAGGAGCCTTCGGTACTTGTCGACTAACATCTCACCTCAATGGATGAGGTGGAAAAGGTGGATGTCTACCTCTATCTCCACCCCTCCCTCCTCCATCCCCATCATCCCCTCCACCATCTCCTTGGCCTTGTCCTTGGCCCTGAAATATGCCTCGTGGACCTTTCCCTCATCTCTCCATAGGAGTAGGTTGATCAGGATCTGTCAATGACATTGGCTTATGGTATGCCCATCATGTATCATACTCAACAGTAGTTCTTGAATTTGTGACCTCTACCTCGACCCCCCATTGAACAAGTTGTAATCCATCTATGTCCTACTCCACCATAACAACACTGATCATAGGCCCGCATGGCTCAATCTCCCTGCTAGACTTGGAAAACTTTGCAATGCCCACTAGAAGCCCTTGCCACTCCCCAAACTTCCAAAAAACCTACTCGAGTAGATAACACTCTATGATGTGTTGAATTTTCATTTTCCTCCTTATAAGATAGTGTGTTTGGCGAAAATAGGGAAAATGTTGAGAAACATCTACAAAAGGGTCACAATCTCTATATGGCCTCCGAATAAATGAATCCAAAATATTAATCGCACGTTTCCAGTATCCCACATCACCAACATGTGTCTATGTCACCACACCTCCATATATGTAAACATAAGGTAAACCTACTGCCACCTATCTCTAAACATGAGGTTGGAACATTGCAATATGCTCCCATGCCTAGACCATGAGAAGCATTGTACCGCAACTAATGGACTTCACACCTCTATATGAGATATTGTGCAATTAGAAGTACAACATCATAAACATGCACGGTCCCCAAGCATATAATATCCCTCGGGTAGCATCACGATCGACATCTCCCCCATCCGATAGGGAATCCATGTCCCCACCAATTAGGGAACACAACTCCACCAATCACATTAAAGAGAACCACAATAAATTGATCATATCTATTAGACAATACATCTCATCGGATCTCATACTCCTCAACTCTAAGCTTTGCTAGGTCCTCATGCTTGAAAGAACTCTAAATAGAACTGTATCCGCACTCAAGATCATATGAGACACACTCTCCTAGAATTGGAAGTCTCAAGATCTGCCAAACGTCCTTAAATGTCACAGTGGCCTCCCCTATAGGCAGGTGAAACAAGATAGTCTTTGAATGCCACCTCTCAGCCAAGGCAGTCAACAATTCCCTGTTAGCCCTAATCATGGGCATTAAGGTAATTTAGTATAATCCAAGGGCATGTAATTGGTCTAGCTCCTCATCGGTCAACCGATCGTGCAATCCAAAGGTAGATGACCAACTATCCCAGGTGTAGATAGGATCATACCTTGCCTGTGATCACAAGTAAGCACATTATGTCAATTGAAAAAATATAAGCAAACTACTTGACCTTGATCAAAAAGAAATTTTTATCCAAAATTGGGGAAAAAATTTTAACAATCAAATGTGTCACATTGTCTAACATATTCAACTCAGCCATCAAATGTATCACTAAATCTGCACATGCGGATCACATTTGGAAATGCATCAAATCCCCATTCACATGCGGGTTTTCAGTCAATTGTGACATAAAAACTTAGGTTTGCATCACACAACTTCACACGCATCATACAAGCCATCACATGCGACTCACAAATGCACATGCGTTATTTAACCCATCAAATGTGGTTCACATTGTTAGATGCATCATTTCAACTCACAAATGAAAGAATATGTGTCACAAAACTTGACAAATGCATCACACTGAGTGGATGTAGTGCTTCACCTCCACTTGCGGTGAACGTGATAGAAAATGCATCGAACTTTGTGCACCGCATCTACTTTCCTAAATGTAAGACCTAAAATCTACCTAAAATTTACCAAATTACAAAGAAAGAAAGATGTACGTATCACATCCCTTGAGCCCTCTATCCATTTATAAGTCTGAACTCAGTATCCCTGATGTGCAGTGTGTGGTATTGGAGACATTTTGGAAGTATCTCCGCAGCTAGGTCACACTTAGAGCTCACTATTCACTCAATGTAAAAAGCAAAAATGATCATTTTTACCTGCCAAAATTACATTTATACCCCCTTAGAGTGGGATTTTTACCATCCCTTTTAGTTGTTCGTGTCAAATTTTTAGTCCAAACCCTAATGTGAACATCCCGGAGGTCCAAAATTGAAACCTTTTGCTGTCAGCACATTAAATTTTCTTTTAGGAATAATTTCTCAATTGTTTTTTGAAATTTTGTCAAAATTTGAAAAAAAATTCTAAGGGGGCATAGGTTTATCTTGTCTTCACCAGGGCACATTGAGGCATGTTATGAGCATTAATTTTCCTATTTATTCTTTGATACAACATTCAAACAACTTCACATTATATCAAAGAAGAGCAAAATGTAGACATTGAAAAATGTCCTGGGCTTGCAAATACCATTTTTTTGCATCGACTTCCCTTCTTCTCGGTATAATTGAATAATTTTAATTATTTAATTAATTCACTTTCTCTTCTTTATTCTTCCCTTAATTAATTAAATAGATTAATATTTAATTACATCACTTAAGTCCTTTTTCTTTCTATAATTAAATAAATTTCTATTTGTTTAATTATTCATTCTTCATTTCTTTCTTCTATAGTTAAATAATTATTTTAATTATTTAGCTATTCATTTAACCTCTTCCCTCTATTATTAAATAATTAATATAATTTAATTATTTAATATGTCATCCCATTTCCTCCACTTTTGATTAAATTCTTCTTTTAATCATTTTAAATAAAATCTCCTTTCTCCCCCTCTTCCACAATTAAATGACCACTTTGATTATTTAATTTCTCACACGCCCTCCCAAATTAAATAATTTTATTATTTAATTTGCTTCAATTTCCCTCCACTTCCTCTTTTGAATCTTCACCATTGATTGCTTTTAGTCTCCTTTTAATATTGACTTTTCATCATTAACAAGCCCTAACCCTATCCTTTCGTGGTGTAAGAAACCTTGTACGTTGATCTTGGAATCATATTTGCTTTTAATCTTGACAATCCATTTGAATAGCTTAAAAAAAATAAAAATTGTTTCCATCATTCCAACCTTACAACCACAATCTCTGATATTCTTGCTAATTGTTATCACATCACTATCATTTGCATGTACACTTTCATACAACAAAATATGAGGGCATGTTTCAATACATAACAAAATGAAGGAGATCCAAGGAAGATGAATCAACTTTAGTATGGGAAGTTTGGTATTATTTTTTTGTTATTTGATTTCCATTGCTATTTGTACCTTCTTGCTTGGGTTTGGGTCTTTTTGGTTTATATTTTAAGTAGTTGTGGTTGCTACTATTGGTCTTTACCTTTTGCACTGAATTTTAACCTAGTCCTACAATATTTATTTTGAGTTGTAAAATTTTATTTCGAAAAAAAGTGTCCTTAGCTTCATTTTCTTCTTCCATAGATTGTCAATCAATAAGTTAATTTTAAAAGTGCATGATGCAATTCAAGAACTCATAAATTTGTTAGCCATCATTGAAAACCTACCAACTATAAATGTTATCTAGAATTTTAGGTTTGATATAAGAAATGTCGTACCTATAATGGGGAGATGTCAAGGAACAACCAAACTTTGAAGCTAATATAACAAGAACATCAACTATTGCATACTTTCTCTTTCAATCTACCTAATGTCAAAATAATCCATCTCAATGGTATCCCACATAGAATTCATGTACATCCTTAATATTTTAACTTTAGTAGTATATGTGACTCTAACTTACAATGCTCCAAGTTCTAAATCAACATCACTCTAATGTATTTGATCCCATATCTAGAAGCCACATTTCATTTCCAAGCAAAAAGATTCATATTTAGCCATATTATTGATACATTCAAATTTCAATTTGAATGTGAATTTATAATTTGTTCCATCAAGTGACACCAATACAACTCCTGCAATGTTTCCTTTTCTTGAATATGCACCATCAAAATGCATTTTCTAAATTCCATCATTTCTTGAGTATTGATGTGGAGGAAATAAATCAAGTTCTACCTTATTTTCAAAATCATCATCAAAATACCTAATGAAACAATCAAGTTCAATATCAAAGTAACTCCCCTCACTCATTGCTTCATATATATTATTCATTGTATGTGAAATTTTATTTCTCTAATCAATTAAAATTATTTTCTATGTAGTGGGATGACATTTCCATTTGAATTCTACCACCAATAGAAGCTATGCACTTGCTACATAGTAGTATACCCCATTTGGTTGGATAGTCAACTATGATTATGTTCATTAAAAAATATTAAAGGTATCCAACAACCTACACTTCAAAATAATTAACAACCCCAATTACATTTAATTTATGAGAATCCATTGAAAAATATTTTCCATAAGGTTTTTTATATCAAATATAGTTTAAACATAACTATACAAAAATATCAGTTTCATATGGTGGACTGTGCACCCATCACCTCCTTACTAGTTCAAGCTTCAACAAAATGTACCTTAGAGTATCCCTATACAACTATTAGGAAGTTGTTGTTCTACTACTAAGATGCATATATACTTAATACAACATTATATTGCTATTTGATTTACTAATTTTCCATAATAAAAAAGGAGAAAATTAGAAATTAGAAATTTTTTGTTTTGAGATTTCCATATTAATAGTAACCTGCATAGTAACATTGTAGAATATGATATTTTTATAGAACTTAGTAAGCAACCTCCTAGTTCCCTAAAACTTTTCCTCGTTCCTCTTAATCCAATTTTTCCATAGGATTTCATCAGAAAGAGTTAACCAAAATAAATTATAGTCTTTATTTAATCTATTTATATTTCCAAATAGAATTTCAATCTAGATAATGTTACCTTTCCAACCTTTAAGATAAACAAAAAATAGATTCCATACTTCCTTTGCATAAAATCAATGAAAAAAGATGCGTTCTACTATTTCAAGTTGCCTACAAGTGCTACACATTTCAATATCAGTATGGTTAAACCTATAAGGTACTTTTTGAATAATTAACAACAAACAAGATTTCTTTGATTCAATAATGTTAGACCATTTTTTTACGAGGATATCCTGTCATTATTTTCCAATTATAGAAAGGTTCCAGATCTAATTAAGATAATTAAATATTGGAAGAATGAATAAGAATCCCTCTGATGTGTCGTCATTGATGCCAACATTCAGTTGGTGATAGTTTTTGTCCATCAAGTAAACTGTGTTTTTGTTATTTTGATCCGATAATTTGGTCTGGAACTGCTCACAGTGGAAGATTTCTCCATGAGATTTTAAAATGTTTTTAAAGACTACTAATTTCATCTCTGGACAAGTTTTTAGTGATTTTGGTTGAATGAGATGGAAGATATAAATGACAAAATTTTGGCTTATAGTATCCTTCTTAGTATTGGTGAAAAATGGTATGGATCTTCTTTTGGCCGACATAGTTAAGTGGTGTATGCTTCATGGATGATTTAAAGAGATCATTATTAAGTTCGAGCCGACTTAATTTATGTCTTGCACATTTGGTTTTGTTTTGGGTTGAGCCGACAAGATACATTTGAATTAAGTATGTGTATATCTAAATAGGCCAACCTAATTGATGTATGAAGATGTAATTGCGCATATATATGAAACATTTTTTTTGAATAGTAGTTTTTGTGATATGCGACATGTAATAAGTAGTAATGTGTGACCATGTGATATTGAGCGAATTTGTATGTATTTGCTGTGAACCTGCAAACCGATGCAAGATTTTGTTTCCCAGAGCTTAATTGGAACTGAACTCAACACACAGAAGGTCTATTTCATTAGTTCATCTTTTTGGCAGTAAGCCACACTTCTTTTTGTAATCATTTCAAGTTGTGAGCCTTTCAAGGATAGTGTCTCTTGACAATGTGCCCTGTAATATTTTATGACCAGTTATAACATATTGTTAGCTAATCCTCACCATGGTTTTTCCCATTTTGGGTTTTCCACATAAAAATCCTGGTGTTCTTGTGTCATGTGATGTTATGATTCCTTTCATGTTTTTGTTTACAGTTGCAGCTAGATAATTTTTAATTATTGAATGGTTAGTAGTGAAATGGTTTAGTAGAATACTGATTCACCCCAATTTTAGTATTCTAGGTGTTCAACAATTAGTATCAGAGCTTGGTTCCTTTGGAAAAGTTTAACAACTTAAGGAATATCTTGAAGTTTGAACACATGGCTAACAAAAAGTATCATGTTCCTTTGGAAGAGGTCTCTGCAACTGAAGAAATCCATGTTTCTCTTGATGATCTGGACATAATTAAAAAATGAGAAAGAAAATCTGAGGGAAAACATAAAAGAAGCAAATGAGTGCATTAAGAAGCTGAGATAAAAAAATCAAGAAATTCAAAGAAAGGCATAGAGAAGTCAGTGATCAGTTGAAGAAATCAATAGACTAAAGGTTCAAGTGGAAGAAAAGAAAAGAATTGAAGAATGTCAAAAGTTTGAAATCCAGAGCAAGATTCACGAATGTACAAAGCTTGAACAAGAAGTGGTAACCCTAAGGTCTGACTTGGAGAAATCAAGATCCCATGAAGACAAATTCAAAACAAGTACTGCAAAGCTTGATGAGTTGATTGCATTTCAGAAACCCTCCAAGGATAAAGGTGGTTTAGGACTTGAAGAAGGACAAAGCTCAAAGGAAAATCAAAATCCTAACAAGGATGACAATAAAGGGAAGACTCAAGGAAATAATAGATAGATCAAGAGCCAAATAAGCGGTACTAGAAGAACTCCCATCCAAAAACAAAATGCTCAAAGGTACCCATCTTTTAATGGTGTTTTTTTTTCATGCAATAAATTTGGTCATAGGGAAATGAAATGTAGAAGTAGAATGAATTAGAATGTTGTATTCTTTGCTGGACAATGTTTTTCTTGCAAGAAAATTGGACATAGAGCTATTGGATGCAGAATTCAGATAATGACGATGAATAGATTCAATACTGACCTAGAATGATTCAATATTTTCAAGGCTATTGATATACATATCATGCTTTTAGACTTAAATCTAACCAGTGCAGATCAAGGATAAATAAAAATCAGTTTGGTCAGAGAAATGTTGTGTTCTACACTTGCAACAAACCAGGACATATTTCAAAATTGTGTAGAAGCAAGAATGGGAAGAAACTTGATTTGGAACAAAGGAATAAACCTAAAGTGGATCCCATTGAAGTAAAAAAGGAAATGGAGAAAATTTGGAAGAAAAAGGAAGAACCTGAGAATAAGGATTAATCAAATGAATCTATACCTGCATCTGGTGCAGATACTTCCTCTAAAAACTAAATCCAGTAGTGGATCTAGGGGGAGCAACTACAAATAAGTCTAATGAACCCTCGATATAAGAGGTGTCAAGCAGTGACACAAATATATGTGTGTTGGAAGAATGGAAAGATTAATGAAAGTGTTGTCATTGATTTCAACTGGTCAACTAGTTGTTGTTGACTGTAAATGTTGAGGATATTGAGAAGATTGTATAGAAAGAATATTACAAGTTTTTTGTGTTCTGGCTGAGGTCTTGAAGAATTGTTGTTGGTTCAAATTTCTCTTTATGGTTCGAGAGTTGTTTTTCCCTGATTTTATTGAAGATGGTTTCGGCATTTGGAAGCATCAACTTAATTGATCTATATTTCTTACACTAGTTTGGAAAACCGTGTGTCAATCACTACATTTGAAGTTGATGAAGCGTGTTGGATCTATGGGTCCTCGTGAAGTGCGTGTTTGGGTCACCCTCATTCTAATTCCACCCTAAGATGTTTTGGCACTAATCTAATTTTAATTTGAAATTGGATGGATGACTTTGTATCTTTTCAAAGTTGGAGATGGTATAAATACAAAATGCACTAGCAATGAAAAGTGTACATAAGAAAAGAAGGAATATAAGTGAAAGAGCAGACATGAATTTGATGCTATTTTGAAAGTGTGTGAGTTATGTGTGTGGTTCATCAGTGTGAAGCTTAACCCTAAGTCTTCAGATGTAGTGAGAAAAAGGTGAACTCTATCATTCATGCAAGTGGATTAGTAACTGTGGTGGAATCCTTTGTTGCATTGGGATTGTTGTCTCTCTGTAACAAGTCTTCTTTTTCTTCTTTGTATCTCTATGGTAGTAATCCATCTAGGTTGTAGCCTTGTGGACAGTGAGTCCTTATTCTAGGCAGTGAACCTTTTTGTAATTGGTTTTGATATTCTCTATAGTGTGAGTTAATCCTCACCGTGGTTTTTCCCTCATTGGGTTTTCCATGTAAATCTAGTGTTATTGTGTTTGTGCATTGGAATTTGATGGTTAATCACTTAATTAGTTTATGTGGTAGTTCCAGTAATTGAATTTAAGGTTTAAATCTCTGACAATTGTTTCACCCCCCTCTTAGTTGTCCTATCCAACAATTGGTATGAGAGATTGGTTCCTTGGTGAAGAGATTAATTGCTTGAGGAAGGTTTGGGATGGATAGTAAAATGATCTATGATTATCTGAGGTTTGATGGAACTAACTATGGTATCTGGAAAGTATTGATGGAATTTTTTTTGGAGTATTGTGAATATGATGTAGAGAAAGATTATAAGGAACCCTACACTCCTCCTACCAATGGTCCAATTACACCTAAAGAAATCAAAGCACATGAAGCAAATAATAAGGAAAATTTCATCTTGAAGAATAGTCTGGTACATTCTGAGTTGATTAAGGTGCAAAATTTGAAGAAAGCTAAGGAAGTCTAGGATACTTTAGAAATAACACATGATGGTGATGAGAGGGTAAAAGAGGAAAAATTACAAAATCTGGAAACACAGTTTGATCTTTTACACATGTTCGAAGATGAGAATGTTAAAGCCTATGTACAAAGATTGGATGAGGTTGTGGCTGGAATGTGATCCCTTGGCACTACTATAGATGAAATAGAATTGTAAAGAAGATTCTTAGAACTCTTCTTGATGCTTACAATGAAAAGGTGAGTTTTATTGAGTAGAATATAGATTACAATACTTGTACTAAGGTTCTGCTACTAGGATTCTTGGCATCTTATGAGATGAGGAAGCTGAATCTAAGAAGTGGAGGTAAAACATAGATTTCTTTTAGAGCAACAAAAACTAAAGATCTGGATGAAGAAAACTTTGATGAAATCAAAGCTAACTTTGTAAGGAGAATGAGAAAAGGCTTCGGTAAATATGAAGGTAAATTTCCCTTTAAGTGTTTTAGTTGTGTAGAGATTGGTCACTATGTTGCAAAGTGTCTGAAAAGAGCTAAAAGGAATAAACAAAGATATGAGGAAAAGAAGAAAGGAAAGAAGATTAACACATCCTACTATGCAAATGTGAATGCTAGTATTTCAGATGAAGATTCAAAATATGAAGATCTAGATGAAAATGAATGCTTGTTCTTGGCGATTAAGAATGAACCTAATTCTACTAAATTAGAAAGATAGTCAAAAGAAAGTCCTCCAGAGAAAGAGAAAGAGAAAGAGAAAGAGAAAGAAAAAGAGAAGGAGAAAAATGAAGGTACGGTTATCTCTTCCCTACATGCTAAATAGGAAAATAATTTTTGGGTAGTTGATAGTGGTTTCTCACATCACATGACTGGTGACAAGAGTAAGTTTTTGAAACTTGAGAAATATAATGGAGGTCTAGTTATGTTTGGAGATGATACTGGTGCTAAAATCGATGGGATAGGTTCAGTAAGTATTTATGAAAAGCATCATACTAACAATGTTTACTATGTTAAGGGTTTAAGGAATAATTTGTTAAGTGTTGGTCAGATGTGTAGAAAATGATATGATCTTGTGTTTAAGGATGATAAATGTGAGATCTAGAAAGGATTTGAAACATTGATTGATACAAGATAGAAATATGAAGGGAATATTATCAGCTTAAAGGTATTGATGGATGATGTTTTATGACTCAGATAAATGACAGTTGGTTATGGAATAGGAGAATGTGTCACATGAATTTTGATAACTTGGAAAGAATCAGTTATTTTCAGGTCGTGAGAGATCTACCAAGAATTACAAAGCCTATAAATGCTATCTACAGGAATTGTCAGTTTGAGAAACAAACAAGAAGTCATTACAGATCAAGAGAACAATCTACTACTGGATTAGTGGATTTGGTTCATACATACTTTTGTGGTCCTATGAGAGTGCGAAGTCTACTTGGTGAAAGGTATTTTATGCTTTTAATTGATGATTATTCTAGATATACATGGGTTACATTTCTAAGAGAGAAATTAGATGCATTAGATAGATTAAAGGCATTCAAGGCTATGGTTGAAAATGAAGTGAATTTGAAGATTAAATTCTTGAGATCTAACAGAGGTGGAGAATTCACCTCCTATAAGTTCAATATTTTTTGTGAAGTGCATGGTATAAAGAGACAATTATTTGCTCCAAGAACTCCTTAGCAAAATGGAGTTGTTGAAAGGAAAAATATAACAGTTCAAGAATTGGCTAGGTCAATGATCACTGAAATTAGATTACTAGAAGTTTATTGGAAAAAAGCTATTCACACTATTGTATATGTATTCAATTGAGTTTAGGAAAGAGAAAATAGTACAAAGAGTCCCTATGAGCTATGGCATGAAAGAATCCCTACACTCAAATATTTCAAGGTATTCGGAAGAAAATGCTATATTTGAAGAGATGAGGAAACTTTGGGTAAGTTTGACGCAAGAAGTGATGAAGGAATATTTATTGGACCATACTCTACTAAAATTAAGGCATAGATATGTTTCAACAAAAGATTGAGGAAAATTGTAGAAAGTTCGAATGTGAAGGTTGATGAAATAGTAAAGAATTCTATTGATATTGATGGATATATGTCGAACGAATAGGAGTATGCAAGAATAGAAGAAGTTATGGAACAATAGGATAAAGATGAGAAAGAAAACTAGAATGAAAGTGAAGAAGATGCCCCGGTTATGTCCCCTAGGACACCAACATATGTATAGAGGAATCATTTAGAAACGCAGATTATTGGAGACAAGTCAAAAGGTGTGTTTACTAGAAGCAAAGTTGCTGCTGAAGTAAATTTGTACTTATTCTCTGAGATTGAGTTGAAGTCAGTAAGGGAAGCCTGTAAGGATGAACATTTGAAGGAAGCAATGAAAGAAGAACATTTGGAGATTGAGAAGAATCAAACTTGGGAATTGGTCCCAAGATCGACAAACAAAAATATCATTGGATCAAAATGGGTATTCAAAAATAAGCTAAATGAGAATAGGAAAGTTGTCAGAAACAAAGCAAGGCTTGTATGTAAAGGCTATTCGCAAGTAGAAGGTATAGATTTTTAGGAGAATTTTTCCCCAATAGCAAGAATGGAAGCTATAAGGATGTTCTTAACATTGGCTACTTATAAATATTTCAGAGTCTATAAAATGGATGTGAAGTCAACATTTTTGAATGGTGAACTAGAAGAAGAGGTCTACATGGAACAACCAGAAGGATTTCAATTAACAGATTAACCAGATATGATGTGCATATTGAAGAAAAAATTATATGGATTGAAGTGAGCTCCTAGAGCCTAGTATGCAAGGCTAGATAAGTACTCGAGTCAACAAGGATTTAACAAAGGTACGATACACAATAATTTATATTTTAAGACTAAAAATGACAAAATCCTGATTGTTGTTGTATATGTTGATGACATTATCTTTGGAGGGAATGAAAGGATGTGCATGATTTTTGTGGAAGAGATGCGAAAATAATTTGAAATGTCTATGTAAATGCAGAGATGAATTTCTTTATTGGGCTATAGATTAATCAATCAAACGAAGGAATCTTCATTTCACAATCTAAATATGTGAAGTAGATGTTGAAAAGATTTGGAATGAATGGTTCCATCTGGTAAGTACTCCTATGGTGAATAGGTGTAAGTTAGGTAAAGATGATGATTCACCTAATATTGATCAGAGCAAGTATAGATCTATGATTGGTGGACTACTGTATTTGACTACTACTAGACTAGATATTATGCACACGGTTTGTCTTGTGGCTTGATTTAAAGAAGATCCGAAGGAAACACATGGTACTACAGTTAAAATGATATTCAGATATTTGAATGGCACTCTAGATTATGGATTATGGTATCCCAAGGATACTGACTTTACACTTAGTGCTTATAAAGATGTAGATTGGGTTGAAAGTATAGATGATAGAAAGAGTAGTAGTGGTGGTGCATTATTTATTGGATGTAGATTGGTGGCATGGTTGATTAAGAAGCAAGATTTAGTCTCTTTGTATAATATTGAAGTTGAGTATATTTCTGTTGTATCTTATTGTACATAATTTTTATGGATGAAATAGACATTGAATGATATTACAGTGATGTATGATGATCCTATTTATATCTTCTGTGATAATGCAAGTGCAATTAACATTTTGAAGAATCTTTTAATGCACTCGATAATGAAGCATATATCTATTAGGTATCATTTCTTGAGAGAGAAGGTCATGGAGAATGAATTCAAGCTCGAGTATGTTTCAACAAAAGATCATATTGTGGATATACACATCTAAAAATGGTCACGGTCGATCGAACCTGTTAATTAATTAAATATGAATTATTTAATTAATGTTCTTGATTCATCTACATATAAATAAATTTAATTATTTATTTATATTGTTCATTTTCTAATTCTTCTAATTTAATTAAATAAATAAAGTTTATTTAATTAATGCTACCTTCCTCTTAATTAATTAAATGGATTTTATAATTTATTTACATTAATTATCACAAATTTAAATTCATAATTTAAATGATATTCTTTTCTCCACATTTAATTAAATACTTAATTAAATCATTTTCCAAATTCCCACTCCTCTCACAAAAATTAAATATTCTTAATATTTAATTAAAAGGCTTTTTCTTTTCTCACATAATTAAATATTTGTAATAATTAATTAAAGCCTTTTCATATTTCTCTCACACATAATTAAATATTTATTTATTTATTTATGAGAGATACCTCTCAATTGTCTCTTCATTTTCTGTCTCTCAGAATTCCATCTCCTTTTCGAATTCTTGATCTCTCACTGTTCATTCTAACAGGTTTGAACTCAACCGTCGATCTTGGCTAATTGAATTCCTACCTTCAAAAATCTATAAATACAACCCTTTCATGAGTTGAAAAGGACCTCAAATCTCATATTTTCATGCGTAATTATTATAGTCACATTTTAAGCATTTCATAGCATTTTAAATTCAATAAGCTCAATCTTTACATGCATATGCATTTTTGATAATCTCATTCTCTCAAGTGTCATTCTACAAGCTATTGTTTGCACAATTGAGAGCAAACATATTGAAGCGAATTCTTGGAGATAGAGGACAATGGAACGAATTTGAAGAAGCTGCGATTTAGAGTTTGCATTTACTTTATTTATTTAGTTTTCTTCAATCTAATGTTTCATTGGTGTACTAGTTTATATGCAATTCAATTGACAAATTCTAACGTACACATCTTTGGTGCCCACATGGGGCCAAGCCCTGCATTTAACTTCTCTTTTTGCAAAAATTTTCTAGCAGGTGACAGACAAAATCACGTTTTAGCGCATACGAGTCTTAGTTCGGCGCATACGAAGACTGTTTCAGTGCATACGATGATTGTTTTGGTGCATACATGACCTGTTCCAGCACATACATGAGTTCTTTCAGCGCATACAACGACTGTTTTGGTGCATCCCTGTGAACTCTTTCGGGGCAGTCATAACCTGATTCAGTGCATATGACTACTATTTCAGTGCATATACGGGATCTTTCAGCGCATACAAAATTTTGTTTCAGCACATACGTAACCTATTTTAGCGCATACCGCTTCTGTTTTGGCGCATATAGTTGTAAAAAAATTTAAATTCTGATTTCGACGCAATTTGCGGATAGGATTTTTCTGATGCTATTTTTAATAGAATGAACCAATCCTAGGATAGTCACCAAATATAATTTTCTTTTGGTTAAAATGAACTCCATGTTTTTAGTGAAGCAACATCTTCACTTAGAATAGAAAATTTGTCAATTTGGGATTTAAAATTGAACCATTATTTGCTTGCTGTGATTGTGGGTAATAGGTCTATGCTCTCCCCTTAATTGGGTGATCAAAATACCAGACTTACCTTTTATTTTATGCAATTTAATGCTTTATTACATCCTTTAGAAGGCCTGGCGTAGTGGGAAAAAGTACTCACCCTATGGGAACAACCTAAGTGGGAACACCTAAAGCCAAGGTTTCCAACCCACTTTAATCAAAAGCAAGTTGTTGACGAAAATCCAACTTGATAGTAGTGCGCAGGATAACCATCCCCAAAACCTTTGTTCTAAAGGTTGGGAGGTCTCTCGAGGGAGTATATCTATTTACCACATTGAACAGATACCCTTACTACGAACCATAGTGTAGAAAGCCAACCGTGTCAGTATACAAACATCATTTTAATCATGGTGCAAGGGGAGGGAAGAATCTGCCCCCAAGACACTCACCATATAGTCACCACGGATTGTTTGCTCAAGGGATTCGGTATCCACTTTTGTCACTTTAAGTACACACCTGGAAAAGACAAAAATATGGGCGCCCTCTAGGGGGTGACAAGGTTGTGTGAGTCGACACGATTTTAAGCTGTGGGCTGTGATTACTATGATGACCTATTTGAAAAATTAAGAGTGAGTCTAATTGAACTACTTATCTTGTTTAAAACTTGTGGAAATCTTAAGAACATACACTCTTTGTTTAGATTTTAGGTTTAACAAAACAATTGTCTGCTTCTATGCTGTGTTTTTCACATTTAAATCAGATTAAGATCATCCAAAACAAGAACTTTGTTTCAACGCATCTGTGCTCTGTTTTAAGTGCATCTGTGCTTTATTTTGGCACATTCAGTCTCTGTTTTGGCGCATCTATTTTTCCGAGTCTAGGTGAATTTTTTGGCTTTCAAAAATAAAGTTTTATAGGTCTAGTCTTTCCCATGCTCAGAGTTTGGAAGTCTACAACATTTTCTAAGAGGTCCTTAGAAAGAAAGATCAAAAATCCCAAGAAATTTCTCAGTTATAAGAACGTGTTGAAGAAGAGGAAATTTCTATATCAAAGTCGAAAAGTCCTGCTTGAACATAGAACCTTTATTCATCTATATCATGACTATATTAGAGGTTTCACTGATGATTATGCTATAGAACCCTTATATTCAAGAGCTTTCTTTCAAAGAAGAGCCCTTTCTCAAAGGCATAACCACAGTCGGCGTATTCGTTCTTCTTATATTCCCCAACTTGCTATCACATATGCTACTCGTCCAAATCAAATTCTGCAATAAGAGAACTCAAACACATTAGGCATCCAATAAATTCATCTCTTTACAAAGCTAAGATCAAATTTCACAAAGTGCGAAATCATCTTTATTTTTCGATCTTTGGTTTAATTCCCGCAAACAGGATTTTCATCCTTTCAATCAAGGAATCACAAGCTAAAGATTAAAAAAATATTTTAAGTCATAGAATCTTCATTCTATCCTGACTTTCATCATCTTTGCACTATTTCATTCCTTTGATCAAAGTTAGTAGAGTTTGAGTAAAGCTTATGCCTATTACCACGAGATCTTGAAAGCACATAGAAAAAGATGAAAGTACAACAAGCAAAATGGGTGAAAATAATGAGAGGGAGGAAAACCTCTTTAACAATCCAAATGCTGAAGAGTTAACGGAAGAAAAACTTCAAGAGGCAGAACAGGATCCTCAATTCCATACTCTTATGGAAAAGATTTTAGAAAGAAACAAGGAAAGATACTTTCTATCATTAGTTGTTCAAGGAGCTAAGTTACCTCCTGATTTTGATATAGAAGGGATTAAAGAAGATCCCGAAGTTCCTCTTAATGATTTTAGTGCCCTTACTCGACAAATCAAGGAATTACAAGGGAAAATAAAATAAATGCAAGGAGGAACAACAAAGAGATATGTTTTGGATGAAATTTGTCCTTATCCATTCAATAGGAGTCTTAGAATGATCCCTTTTCCAAAACATTGCGAAATCCCTAAGTTCGATAAGTATAATGGGAAAACTGACCCCATTGAGCATGTAAGGGATTTTCAAAATATGAGCTTGGAGTTTGCTCATAATGATACCTACTTAATGCAATTGTTTCCATGAAGCCTGGGTGGGAAATCCATGGAGTGGCTTTCAAAGATTACTCCCCCCATCAAAACCTTTGAAGAGTTGATAAATAAATTCATATCACAATACTCTTACAACATTCAACACCAGGTAACCATGCTTGATCTTTGAAAAATAAAACAAAAAGTAGGGGAATCTTTCACTACATTTTTGCAAAGATGGAGAAGAATGTTTGCTAGATATTCTCATCCTATTCCTGAAAAGGAAAAGATGGAGATCTTCATCGATAGTCTTAATCAAGAAATGAGTTATAGACTAAACCTTTATTTTCCTCCATCATTTGAAAAATTGATTGAAAATGCAATTACTATTGAAGGTGCATTGATCAAGCGTGGAGTTCTAAAAGTCGATAAAGAGGGTTCAAATTCATACAACAACAACAACAATCATAATAACAACAATGACAAGTCACGATTTTGGACTTGAAATAAAAATGTTGTAAATGATGGGGTAGTAGGTGCTAACAACGTGAATACGAAGCCCGTCGTCCTTAATGTGTCAGGTGTTCAACATAACAATAATACCAATAATTCTAGCACCCAAGGCAATGTTTCTAATCAAGGGAACATAACTAATGCTCGTGGAAATAATTTTGGCAATAATCAAAATTTAAATGCGCCTAGACCATCATATTTTTCGAATCGACAGAGTTTCACTCCCTTGGGCCAATCTTTGGAATCCATTCTCAAAGAATTATTGAATCAAAACACTATTACATTGCACCACAAAGAGATTATGAGCCTCGAGTTAAACCACCATCATGGAATGATTCACACTTATGTGATTATCATAGGTGTAAAGGTCATAAGACAAAAAGTTTCCAAGGGTTAAAGAATATTGTTCAAGATTTGATTGATAACCGTACCATCACAGTTGAGGGACATAATGTCAATAATGATCATCAAGCATTCAAAAATCCGCTCCCTAATTATCAAAAAGGGGAATCCTCAAGTGACAAGGGCAAGAATGTTAATAACATCCAAGACATTATTATCAATCATATCTATACTGATGACCCTCAAATCAATGCTATCTAAATCAAAGGTAAGCCAGAATGTCGAGAGGTCAATGTTACCACAAGGGGACAAGCTAAGATCATTGTCAAAGGCGGATCATCTAAAGCAGCAATTCCCCCTCCAAATCAATACAATTTGGTTGAGCAATTAGGAAAAACATCAGCCCAAATTTCTATCTTGGAGCTTTTAAAGTTATCCCCTGCGCATAAGGACATTTTGGAAAAGGCTCTTGTAGATACAACTATATCTCCTGATCTAGATATCGATAAATTTCAAGCCATGGTGGGACACTTGTCCTCCTACACATGTCTATCTTTCTCTGAAAAAGATGATTCATCCATAAATCATCTGCATAATTCATCACTCTATTTAGAAGTCATGGTTCACAAAGCCCGCATTAGACGTGTTATTATAGATGGGGGAGCCGGATTAAATATTTGTACTTTGAAATTGGTCCTAGCTTTGGGATATTCAGCAAATTCTATAGATCCACGGAGAAAAATTACAATCAAAGCCTATGATGATGAGGAAAGAACATCCAAAGGTCTCATCATGTTACCAATGAGAGTGGTACCTATTGTGAAGAATACCTTTAGTCAAGTTCTCGATCAGGATCTAACCTATAACATACTATTGGGTTGTCCATGGATCCATGACATGCAAGCTGTTCCATCTACTTATGATCAATGTTTCAAGTTTCCATATGATGGACAAGAAATAATGATACCCGCTGAGCACAATAGCAATCAAACTTGTTCTAACCTAAGAGCAACTCAGGATACATTTGTCCCACATAATAGAGAGGCTTTGGCCATTTCTACCTCCAAAAACAAAGAACAAGTGCAAGAAATGATAAAGCAATTTTGGCAGCAAGTTGAAATTGAAAGATAATGGGGTGAGAGAATATTCTTTATCTCTCTCTAATCTACCCTTATCACCAAGATCTCATGGTCAACTGTCGACATCTACACAATAGGCTACAGTAGCTTTAGCCTCAACTTCAACCCCCATTACTAAGTTTAATGGGAGGTTTATCAAAGAAACTGAAGGGGAAGATAGAGCTATTCTTGACTGGCTCTATAAAGATGAAGAAGAATCCATACAACATATCAAGTTACCCACACAACAATATGGAAAGGGTTATGCTATCATGCAATAGATGGGTTATGAAGGAAATGGCCCTCTAGGTAAGAGAAAAGAAGGTATTGTTGAACCTATCCAATTAAAAACTATGTACCCAAAAGATAAGACTGGGTTAGGATACGTTGAGGATACTAAGGAAAAAGTAACATAGAGACCATCTAATGAAGAAATAGCTGAATCATTTTTGAGAATTCAAGTGGATAATTCTGAAACAGACTCAAATGAATATGAATGGGATGATTTCTCTGACGATACATGTATCTCTAAAAAAAGGGTGGATGTCATACACAAATTCTCACCTACATTCTTACAAGGAGAAAGCTCAAGACCTCCATTTGAATACGTCATACAAAGTGACCAGGACTTTAGTGAGACCAATTCAATTCAAAGCGAGATAGATCATTTTGAGGAGGATACCACCTTAGACTTCTCCCATAATAACGTTGACAATAACATCATGACCTTAACGGCCAATAATTTTACTCATCCTAATGATCCATTACCTTTGGTTCATCCTGAACTCATTGATTGGGAACAAATTGCACCCATTGATGTTCCAACTTTTCCAAATGATGAAACCATAATAAACTTTCTTTGTTCATCCTATCCCGAAACAAGTTCCACCGAGGAATCACAAGATCAAAGTTTTCAACAGGAAAGTGCCAAGTTTCTCAGCTACGAAATAAATAATATAAAAGAAAGATCTAATGGTGAAAACCTAACAAAGATAGTATTAGGTCAAGAAAAAAGAAAAATGAAAGAAGGATCTAATGGTGAAAACCTAACAAAGGCAGTATTAGATCAAGAAAAAAGGAAAATAAAAAGCGTATCTAATGGTGAAAACCTTTCAAAGGTGCTAGAGGATGGGAAACTTGACACTCTTCCAAAGTATTATCAGGAAAGATCTTCCATTCTAATCGAACCAATAGAGGCACTCAATATAGGTACTACAGAAAAGCCTAAAGTTTTGCAATTGGCTGCATCTCTGACAGATGAAGAAGTACCTAGATTCACATAATTTCTCAAAGATAATCAAATTATTTTTGCATGGTCCTACATAGATATGCCTAGATTAGATCCAGATCTCATCATGCATCATCTATCTATTACGTCAGGGGCAAAGCCTGTAAAACAAAAACTCATAAAAATGCATCCGCATCTGGCATTGTTGGTTAAAGAAGAATTAAAGAAACTTTTGGATGCTGGATTCATCCGATCCATGGATTATGCAGAATGGATCTCCAATATCATGCCTATTTCAAAACCAGATGAAAGGATTAGAATTTGCACAGATTTCAGGGATTTGAATAAATCATGTCCAAAAGATGACTTTCCCTTACCAAACATTGACATGATTGTCGATTTAACTGTTGGACATGCAATGTACTCATTGATGGATGGATTCTCAGGATAAAAATAGATAAATATTGCACCAGAAGATCAGGATAAAACAACATTTACATGTCCTTGGGGAACCTATTGCTGGAATGTAATGCCATTTGGATTGAAAAAAGAAGGAGCTACATACCAACGAGCAATGACAACAATTTTTCACGATATGATGCATACATTCATGGAAGCTTATGTTGATGATCTTCTTGCTAAGTCTAACACTAGAGAAGAGCACATTGATATCTTATCTAAAATTTTCAAAAGAATGGAACAATTCAAAGTAAGACTTAATCCAAAGAAATGCATTTTTGGAGTAAAATCTGGAAAGTTATTAGGATACATTGTGTCAGAAAAGGGAATTGAAGTGGATCCTGCTAAGGTACAAGCAATTCTTGATATGTCACCACCAAGAAACATCAGTCAGCTACGCTCTTTATAGGGACAATTACAATCCATTCGAAGATTCATTGCTCAACTGGCAAATAAAAGTTTACCATTTACACATCTCTTGCATAAGAATGTTCCTTTCAAGTGGGAGTACAAATGTGAAGTAGCCTTTAATCTAATAAAGCAGTATCTCATGAATCCACTAGTATTGAATCCACCAATACAAGGTGCACCTCTCATATTATATATTTTTTCCATAGAAGTATCTTTAGGAGCATTATTGGCACAGGAAGATTACTCAGGAAAAGAATGAGCTATTTATTACATCAGTCAAAACTTGACAAGTCATGAGCTAAATTATACCTTCATTGAAAAAGCTTGTTTAGCAATGGTGTTCACTTCCCAAAAATTACAACACTACATGTTAATCCATACAGTAAAGCTTGTGGCTAAGATTGACCCACTCAAATATCTTCTAAGTAAGGCAACCTTAACTGGCAGGTTGGCTAAATGGGTTATGATTTTAAGCAAGTTCAATATTCAGTATGTGGATCGCAAAGCTATAAAGGGACAAGTAATTGCAGATCAATTAGCCGAAGCACCATTGCCAGTGGAACACCCAATATATGTTGATTTTCCTGATGCCGACATTTTCGCAGTAGATATCCAACAGTCATGGTCACTCTACTTTGATGGTTCTTATACTCAACATGGTTCAGGAGCAGGAATTATTTTTATTACACCTCAAGGACATACAATCCAAAAATCTTATCAACTAATTTTTCCTTGCACAAACAACATAGCTGAATATGAGGCATTGATAATTGGCATAAGAATTGCAGTAGATTGGAAAATCGTAGAACTTCAAGTTTTTGGTGATTCGCAACTTGTTATAAATCAAATCAATGATGAATATCACACTAAAGATGACAAGTTGATACCTTACAGAAGAATGGTGGAATATCTCAAGAAATACTTTGTTAACATCCAGTTCATACAGATTCCACACATTAATAACAAAGCAGCAGACGCTATGGCTACAATTGCCTCTCTACTCCAATTGTCAGAGAATAAAAAATAGTGCAATTTCTTGGTGGAACAGTTGTTTTCTCCCGCCCATAATGATCCTGAAACACAAATCATTTTCCATTTGACGAGTTTTGAATCATCCTTATATGGCCAAATCTACACTTACTTAAAAGATACTACTTTACCCTTAGGTTTGTCTAGTAACCAAAAATGAAATTTTATTCGTCAATCATCTCGTTACACCTTAATTGCTAACGTCTTATACCAGTGTGGTCTAGATGGTACCCTCCTTAGGTGTCTTGAACGCAATGAATTAGAAAAAGCCTTGCAAGAGGTCCATGGTGGAATTTGTGGGACACATTCAAATAGACTAACCTTAGCTAAGAAACTTGTAAGATTAGGATAATATTGACCCATCATGGAGAAAGAATCATTCACCTTTGTGAAGAAATGTGCAAAATGTCAGATTCATGGGAATCTCATTCATGCTCCTACTCAAGAATTACAACCCTTCACCACGACATGGCCTTTTGCTCAGTGGGGATTGGACTTAGTTGGCAAGATACATCCATCATCTTCAAATGGACACAAATTTATCATTACAGCCACAGAGTATTTTACTAAGTGGATTGAATTTTTTCCTCTAACGACTGTTACAGGCAAATAAATCTCTTCGTTCATCTTGAATTATATCATTTACACATATGGCATTCCTAACTCCATTATCATAGATAATGGTAGACCCTTTAAAAATCAGGATGTTGATGAACTATGTGAAAGATTTCAAATCCAACACAGGTTCTCTACACCTTATTATCCGCAAGGGAATGGTCAAGCCGAAGCTTCAAACAAAACAATTCTAAAGATTTTGAAGAAAACAACGAATGAAGCAGGCTGTGATTGGCATGTCCAATTAAATCCAGCATTATGGGCTTATAGAACAAGCATTCACACACCAACAGGAGCTACCCCTTATGCTTTGGTCTATGGAGCATAAGCTATTTTACCACTGGAAGTTGAGATTCCTTCACTTCGAGTATCACTCAAAGGGATAATCAATGACGAAGACTATAGAGTATCAAGATTGCAAGAGATGGAACTGCTTGATGAACGGTGCCAAACGGTGGTTAATCACTTGAAGGGATATCAACAACTCATGTCCCATAGCTACAATCATAGAGTCAAACCGCAGAATTTTCAAGTGGGTGATTTGGTTCTCAGAGAAAACCCTCGAAATGAACAAGATAGGGAAAAGAAAGTCAAGTTTGAACCTAATTGTCTAGGCCCATTTGTTATCATTGCAGCCTATGGATCGGGGGCATATCAATTGTCAATAGCAGAAGGGGACTTGTTTGAAGATCCAATCAACAACATTCATTTGAAAAGGTTCTACACCTGAGAAAAAATAAAAAACAATATAAAATGTCTTGAAAAAAAAAATCAAAACATTGCCAAGATGAAAACCTGGCAAACAGGCATCTTGGTAATAACAAAAAAATCATAAAATCAGGAAAAAGTGCAATAAAAACAAACGGTGAAAACCTGGCAAATAGGCATTGTTTGTGATTTTTTTTTTTGGGCTCTCTCATCTATTAGGTTTCATTTTGCATACGCATCCTTTTCATAGGCATCGCACACACCTCACTATTGCATTGCATCATCTCCTTGGATCGACAAGGATCTCATCATGGCTTGATGATTTGAGGATTATCCATCGCAATAGTTGTGTTTAGCAAGAGTCAGAGTACAAGGTCACTAATGGGCAGTTTGCTTTCCTAGCAGGTAATCGGTAGCTATTTCTAAGCATTGGAATATCGGAAACAATAGTCTTGTCCAATTAAACTGAGATTACATGAATCTTTTGACGAATAATTTGAAGCAAATTGGATGATCTTAATTTGAACAAAATGAATGACAAACTTAAAGCAATAAGTTGCAAATTGTTGTTTTGATATTTGATGACATCATATCTTTGGAGTGGTTCAATGATGTACTCAACTAGAATCACAAGGAAGAAGTATGATTTTTTGATTGCTATCTATAAGTTAATCCTTAGTATGATGCAAATTGGTCCTGGGAAATGATCTACAATAGATCATTGATGGCATTTCGAAATTTGCATAGGAAAATGGTTAACTTTTGTCTATTTATACAAGCAATACTCAGGTCATCTTGGTTCAATAATACCTTGATGCTTGTATTAACTTGCTACATCAAACATTATGGAAGTAGTACTCAGGTCATCATTGGTGCTAACATACCCTTTGATGCTTGTACTAACTTTCAACATATCAAAAGGCTCAATGATGAAAATTAAACACAACATAAATTGGAAACAAGGAGAATGATTCATTATTGCATTTAGGACTGCATGATTTATTATTGCATTTAGGGTTGCATAATTCATTATTAGGACTGCATAATTCATTTGCATTTCGAGGTTCTTTTTAAATAGATTTTTGAAGGTTGACCACATATTTAAATATCCTTTCACAATGGTGGAGTATGACTGGACATTTGTTACATCTCATTTTCATTATCATTTCACATCATTATCATTGCACTTGCATTCTTATATCATCATTTCGTTTCATTTCATCATCTTATCATTATTTATCATTATGCATTATATGCATGATTGATATTTTAATCATCCTTTAATCATTTATCATCATATACATTCAAATACTTCACGCCCATTCATAAATAAAATTGCATTCATTTCATTTCACATCATCACTTAGGTTATCATAATCATTTACATCATCATAAATCATACTCATTCATCTCATATAAAGCATTTACATCCTACATCATACATTCATTACATACATCATTCATCAAAAGCATTTACCATCACATCTTACATTTTGCATTCATTGCATACATTATAAAAAGCAAAATCATTTTTTTTTTTCATTTCATCATAATACATCCTGCATGAAATAGAAGGAAATCATTTACATCATCATTTGCATCATCATACATCATGAACATCATCACAACATAGCATCTAAAAGTAAAAACATGCATTCATAAACATATGCATAAATCATCTATAACATGTGCATAATAAAATCACCACTACATATCATAGATCTCATCAAAACAAATGTCCAGGAATACAAGGATATCAAATGTTTCAAAAAGATATATCACATACAATGGCATAAATGTGTACTAAATTCTCATCACTGAGGGGCATCTGGCCGGAGCACATGACTATTGTTGCTTCCAGAGGTAGCGGGTCTCGATGGATCTCTACTCCTGGAACCTCTGATCTCTCATCTAATCAGCTGACCCACACTCTTGGTCGCACCCCTGGAGTGATTGTGTGAGTGAGTCCGAGTCCGAGTACCTGACTAAGTGAAGGCTATCTGCCGCTCACGTGGCACTGCCTCAAAGTAGCGCATCCTATAATACTCAGCCTCTCGAGCAGTCTCTAATCCCTCTACCACAACCTCTCCAATAGAGGTGCTCTCCACTAATCTTAGTAGCCTCTCAGCTACCCCCTCGGCCTGTATGCATCTCTCTCAGAAGCTGTCCCTCTCGGCCATAAGTTGTGCTATCTATGGGTTAGGAGGTGGTGGCTGCGCTATCCGTCCCTAGAGTTGATTGATGATCCCCTGTGCCTGCGCTAGCTGACTCCTAAGAGTCTGAACCTCAGTCTACAAGGCATCTACCTATCCCTGTGGTGGAGCCCTGATGGTGATCCGTGGTGCCAAAGTACTGGCCTGACCCACTGCTCTAGATGTCTGTGGCCTCATCCCGAAGGGAATGTCAAAGAATAGTCTCTACCTCCCACCACCCCCATCATCCCCATCATCTGAGTCATCTGACTCCTCATCTATCTCCTCGACCTCAGAGCTCTCATCATCTACCTCCATGGCTACCCCGCCGATATCTGTAGCCTGCTCTACCTGTACCTGCCCCTGTGGCTGTTGTAAACCTGCCTGGATAACTGCATCTCCCATCAATGGGGTAGACTCATCTGGACTAGTGAAACGAGGAAAGGGATATGTGTAGAAATATGCAGCATAGTCCTCTGTCATCCCTGCATCTGTGACCTCTGGCTGCACAGTCCAATCCTCCGACTGCAGCTCAAAATACTCCTCTCTGACTACCTCAATGGTCAAAACTGGCCCCCACTCTGGTACATCTCCTCGACACCTAGCATAGTGTGTCGACCCCTATGGCATCATCTGAACCCATCCAAACTACCTCAAAACTCTCCGGCACAGAAATCTCTCAATGATCAATGGGGTGCGTCCAATCAAGTATCTGGACCTTGTCACATATGGTAACTCTATATCATCTATCTGCCATGGGTCACAATCCACATACGGTCACCAGATGACCGTATCCAAATCATCAAGTACCCGTTGCCAGTACTCCAATTTTCCCAGCCTAGGCTAGACAAGGGGCCCTGTATATGCATAGGCATATGGAAATCTGAGGGGGTGATCTCTCCTGAAAATGGGGCATGTAATCGCAAAGTGCTCCCATGCGAATAACTGTAAAAGAGTCACCCCACAGGAAAGACTCTTCCCATTTGTATACACGACCTAATGAAGGTCATGGTACAAATGGGCAAGCATGCATGACCCCCATGCATATCTGGTATGGTGGAGAAGCATGTCCTCCAAGATCCCACCCCACCCAACTGATAGTCCCTTTTCCCTACGATCAGGACAAAGGAAACCACCAATCATCCCTGTTAAAACCGAAGGTAGTGGGGCATATCTCTCCGCCATCTCCTTCTAGGGAAGCTCATATCCGCAGATATGAGGATCCTAGAAGACCCGTCTCAAGGCATTTGTCCCCCCAATCTCCTTGTGATCATAAATCACAAGCTCTCCAACCACAGGAATACCTAGAATCCTGTAAACATCCTCTGGAGTCACCATGATCTCTCCTATCGACAAGTGGAAGGTGTTGTGCTTGCTATGCCACTGCTCTGCTAAGGTAGTCAACAGAGCCCTGTTGACCCGATACTGCGGGATACTCAACAGAGCTCTCAGACCACACTAGTCTATCACTCCCAAATCCTCATGGGATAGTCAAGGAATCATTTCCCATGTCTGCGGAAATTTCTCTCTAATCTGGAGGAGGTTAAATTCCTCCTTTATAATATCATCAAGCAAGCATGCAAATTAATCAGCAATGGATATCATCAATCAATCAATACATCAAGAAAATTTCAAATCAATACTATTTGTTTTTCATATCGCATGGAAATAAATTTAACAGTCATCATGACTTAATTTCACTTTCAAACAGGAAAGCAAATCTATCAATACTATTTATTTTTCATATCGCATGGAAACAAATTTAACAGTCATCATGACTCAATCTATTTGACTTTCAATCAGGAAAGCAAATCTATCATTTCTATTTTGTTTTCATATCGCATGGAAGAAAAATTTATCAAACCTATTTGTTCTTCAAGCACGAAGACAAATTTATCCAATCTATTCAGTGATGATATTCGAATGCATAGAATCTGTTGTCTAATCTAGCAACAATCATCAAGCATGCATCAATTTTTCTTCAAAAATTAAAAATCGACAAAAATTCATGGATGCACTAAAATAGTCAATCAATGCGCTAAAACCTTGGATGCACAATTTTACTCCATGGATGCGCTAAAATAGTCTATGGATGCGCGATTCCATGAATGCGCTATTTCATTGCATATATGTGCTATAGCAGTTCATCTATGCGCTAATCTATCATCTTCCACATACAGGTTTCATGGATGCGCTATTTGATCTATCCTATGCGCTAAATCACCTATGCGCAACTAAAGGGCATCTATGCGCGACTGTTTTATCCCTATGCACCATTTTGGATGCGCTAAACTATCTACCATATGCGCTAAAAGACTTATCATATGTGCTAAAAGACTTATCATATGCGCTAAAACAAAATTTTCAAAAATGTAAAAATTCGAAAAAGCATCCAAAAATTCATAAAAATTTGACGGAGAGGTTTGGATCGACTTACCGGAGATCCATATGCAGGTGGTCTCTGATGACGGTGACCTCGCTCGAATCTGTGGTGCTCATACGGGATCGGCATTGTTTTTCTCTCTCTCAGAGCTCCAAAATCTTCAAAGGTTACTATTCAAATGAAAGTGACTTCTCACCTTTTTCATCTTTTAAAGGGGTAAAAATGGCATTAATTACTATGCAAAGTGCTATTTCGAGAGTTAAATCATCAATTTTTCTCTGAAATCATCTGAAAATCTTCCAAATCAGTCTCATAATCATTCTAATCGCACAATTTATCTCTCAAGGGGGCATATAGCATCATCGGTAATTTTTCAAAGTCAGGGGCAAATTCTTTGAAGCAATGCATGAAACACATCACTTCAAAGAGGGGAAAAATGTACACATCTAAAAATGGTCACGGTCGATCGAACCTATTAATTAATTAAATATGAATTATTTAATTAATGTTCTTGATCCATCTACATATAAATAAATTTAATTATTTATCTATATTGTTCATTTTCTAATTCTTCTAATTTAATTAAATAAATAAAGTTTATTTAATTAATGCTACCTTCTTCTTAATTAATTAAATGGATTTTATAATTTATTTACATTAATTATCACAAATTTAAATTCATAATTTAAATGATATTCTTTTCTCCACATTTAATTAAATACTTAATTAAATCATTTTCCAAATTCCCACTCCTCTCACAAAAATTAAATATTCTTAATATTTAATTAAAAGGCTTTTTCTTTTCTCACATAATTAAATATTTGTAATATTTAATTAAAGCCTTTTCATATTTCTCTCGCACATAATTAAATATTTATTTATTTAATTATGAGAGACACCTCTCAATTGTCTCTTCATTTTCTGTGTCTCAGAATTCCATCTCCTTTTCGAATTCTTGATCTCTCACTGTTCATTCTAACAGGTTTGAACTCAACCGTCGATCTTGGCTAATCGAATTCCTACCTTCAAAAATATATAAATACAACTCTTTCATGAGTTAAAAAGGACCTCGAATCTCATATTTTCATGTGTAGTTATTATAGTCGCATTTTAAGCATTTCATAGCATTTTAAATTCAATAAGCTCAATCTTTACATGCATATGCATTTTTGATAATCTCATTCTCTCAAGTGTCATTCTACAAGTTGTTGTTTGCACAACTGAGAGCAAACATATTGAAGCAAATCCTTGGAGATAGAGGACAATGGAACGAATTTGAAGAAGCTGCAATTTAGAGTTTGCATTTACTTTATTTATTTAGTTTTCTTCAATCTAATGTTTCATTGGTGTACTAGTTTATATGCAATTTAATTGACACATTCTAACATACACAGTGGATATATTTACAAAGGCTCTTCCTAAAGATACTTTTGAGTATCTCTAGGATAAGTTAGGGGTTATTTCCCCTCCTTTTACAAACTAAGATGCATTTTGGAGATGCATCAACCCGATGGATTCATGGTTCTATCTTTTTGGACCAATGATTTTGGTGGCTACTTCTCAGGGGGAGCAAACAAGTTTTAAGTGTTTTCATTATGAGTATTCTACTTTCATGTCAAATTAAGTTTCAATGAACATATTTTTTTGCCTTTGAAATTGATTTCAAAGGGGGAGAGAAAGAGCATGTGAAAAGGAGAGAAAGAGAATGTGAAAAAGAGAGAAAAAGAAGATGATCTTCTAAGGGGGATAAGAAAAAGAAAAATATTGAGAAGTAATTTCAGAGCTGGTATGTGTGTTTGATAGTTTTTCACATCATGTGTTTCCATCAGTGAAAAAGGGGGAGATTGTTGCAAGAATTGAAAGAGAAATGGAAGTGTTGTCATTGATGTCAAATGGTCGGCTAGTTATCTACAAGTTGTTAACTGTATATGTTGAGGATATTGAGAAAGTTGTGTAAAAGGAAGATTGCAGGTTTTCTATGTTTTGGTTGAGGTCCAGAAGAATTGTTGTTGGTCTGGATTTCTCTTTATGGTTCGAGAGTTGTGTTGCCCTGATTCTATTGAAGATGGTTTCGACATTTAGAAGTATCGAGCTTAATTGATCTATGTGTTTTACATTGGTTTGACCGACCGTGTGTTAAGCAATACATTCAAAGTTGATGAAGCGTGTTGGATCTATTATGGGTCCTGATGAAGCGTGTGTTTGGGTCACCCTCATTCTAATTCCAACCTATGATGTTTTGGCGCCGACCTAATTTGAATTTGAAGTTGGATGGCCAAATTTGTATCTTTTCAAAGTTGGAGATGGTATAAATACAAAATATGCTAGCAATGAAAAGTGTACATAAGAAAAGAAGGAAGATAAGTGAAGGAGAAGACATGACTTTAAAGCTATTATGAAAGTGTGTGAGTTATGTGTGTGGTTGATCATTGTGAAGCTTAATGCTGAGTCTCCAGATGCAGTGAGCAGAAGGTGAACTCTATCATTCATGCAAGTGGATCAATGATTGTGGCGGAATCCTTTATAGCATTGGGATTGTTGTCTCTCTATCACATGTCTTATTTTTCTTCTTTGTATCTTTGTGGAAGTGAGCCATCCAGGTTGTAGCCTTGTGGACAGTGAGTCCTTATTCCAAGCAGTGGGTCTTTTTGTAATCTGTTTTGATATTCTCTATAGTGTGAGTTAATTCTTAACGTGGTTTTTCCCTCATTGGGTTTTCAACATAAATCTAGTGTTATTGTGTTTGTGCATTGGTATTTTATGGTTAATCACTTAATTAGTTTATGTGTTAGTTCTGGTAATTGAATTTAAGGCTTAAATATGTGACAACTGATTCACCCCCCCTCTCAGTTGTCCTATCCAACAATGTGATGTAGAATGACTTATTGAAGATGTTGAAAAAGACTCCAATTGAAAAGGTGTAAATTTGGTGATTTTTGGAGTATTTTAGGGTTTACAATGTATTTCATAAGGTGTTTATCATATTTTTGAAGTGGAATCATTAAATGTGAAATTAGGGAAAATCAATAAGGAATAAAGTGAAAATTTAAGTCGAATTAAATCATTTTTACACATTTGGAAGGAAGTAGAATGAGTTGAAGCAAGTTGAAGGTGATTCAAAGTATCTAGCATGGAACCCTAGTTTCCATAGAAGCTTGAAAAAGGTATTTAAATTATCTATACTCTGTGAGTTTGAATTAGAAGCAATTTCCATAAGAATATACAAAAAATTAAAGGAAAAATGGCCACTCCTACTATTGTTGAGACTTCTAAGAAATCCCGACCAAAATTTAGAATATTTTCATGGAAGATTTACAAAATGGACCCCATGGGTTTGTTTTATTCTGAGTAATTTCTTTCCCATTGAGGATACCATAACCTATATTCATGAAAAACTGGAAGAATTTGACCATTAGGTGCTCAGGGATGAATGGTTGAAGGAGATAATTGGAAATGGTTCCTCTATGAAATCGGAATATGAAAACCTTATATTAATGAAGCTAGATGCATGGAATTTGTTCCCAGAATGTTTTGGTGAGATGTTTGCAAATTTTGTAAGGATGGCACTTAGTAGAGTGCACGATAAATTTGTGTGACAAGCGTAGGTGAAGTAATTACCAAGAAAGTGATTAAAGTCGTGTCTGGTCTCTGTGACACTAGACCTATACCAGTGTTGAAAGTCATGAAAAATGATGTGTTCATGAAACTAACTAGTGATACATATGATGGTAGAGAACTGATAACCTAGCCCATTACAAACCCTACTATGAGATATGTTATAGTCATGGTTGGTCAGAAAATATTCTTTACCAATAGAGGCAACTCGGTGTCTGGAATTGAAATTTATGTTGCATATGACATGGTGGTTAATGGAAGGGATTATGATTTGTGTTAGTTTCTTCGACAATAACTTATGGATAATCTGAACTAGACTAAGACAAAGAAATATCCTTTCAAGTTTGGAACATTGGTAGTTTGTCTATTACTTTACTTTATAAGAGAGCTACCTCGAAGGAAAAATATTATATGGAATCACAACAAACCAGTGGCACATCAAATTTTTGAAAATCTACATAGTCTTGGAAATTTCAAAGCACAAAATGATGCTCTAACTGCTTTCTTCACAATTTTTTAGACCAATATTTATGAGAGATAGAGTTCTAAGGAGCCTACTAAAGAAATATGCAAAGGATATAAATTTTCTTGGTGTCTACTGATGAATGTATTATAAAGGCAATAAAGCATAGGAATCTATGGATAGAGCCTCTAGGATATGAGGTTGGTGAGAAAATTGTTGAGGGACTGATTGAAATGTTGTTGAACAGTCCTAAGGATCCCACTCTGCCCCATCATGGTAAATATTAAGAGAAGTCTACCGAAGTGCATTTAGAGACTTCAACACCTCAAAGGGATAAAATAGTAAATAAAAATGTTGAGGCATTCTTTCAAATGTATTCACTCTCTAAGGATGATGCTGAAAGGCTAAGGGAACTTGCAGAAGAGAAAAGGATCAAATCAGTTGAAGTTCCCTCTGAACCTAGGAGATCAGGAAGAGCATCCCCATCTTCCTTTGTAGTACCTACACTACCTGGTGTAGTGGAAGTAGTGAAAGTTAAGAAGGAAAAGGATAGTACTCCTACAACAATTAATATAATTATACCCTCCAGACCCAACACTAGAGCCTCAAAGAAGAGAAATATACCCCCTGTTGTACCATCTATTGTCCTCGAAAAAAGAGTAAAACAAAAGGCAAGAAGGAAAAGGAACTTGAGTGATGATGTGCAAGAAGAGATAGACCTTGGATTGAAAGAGGAAATTTAGTAGAAAAGGAACAAAAGAAGCAGTGTCTCCATAAGTAATGAAGAAATTGAAACATGAGAAAATGTTGATATCTCATTTGATGAAGAGATAGAAGATGAAATGAAAGATTTCAAAATTCACATGCATAAGAAGAAGGGTGAAGAGGGTGCATCAGAACCTATGGAGGAAATTCCCATCTCTTATCCATTAAGAGAACACTCTCCTTTGAATATGGAATCTTTAGTAAATAATATTATAGATTTTAAGGATTTTCTAGCTACTACTAGGTTGTTTGATGAAGTTAATGAAAAGGATAAGAAAAAAATTGTAGATGCTTTTAGTCAATACATGGTTATTTTTAATGAGTATATGGAATCTATATGAAAGAAGGTGACTAAAAATGTGTGGGAAGCATTAGTACATAGGAGGCATGAAGCTATAACTATTGAGGAAAAATAAAATCTAATTCCTTAAAAAAATATGGATCCTGTTTATTTGAGGAAGATGTTGCTACCTTGCTAAAAGAATGTTCCTAGTTGTTCATATTGAATAAAGATTCACTCTTCTGATGACTAGAGAGAAAGACAGTACCGAAAGGTTAAGGCAAGAAACTCATGATACAATAAGTGAATTGGAAAATAATTATGGGATGAGAACCAATTCTTCATCTCATATAGCTCAAGCATAGGAGCCAGCTATTGTTAAGGATATTGACACAAAATTAAAGGAACATCCTATTTTGAATAAGGTTGGTGATGAACATGTTGTCTTAGAGAAATCTACCCCTCTGGAAGATACAGAGGAAACAACCATTAAACACATTGAAGAACAAAAAAAAGGTGACTCCGTTAACAATCCAAAAGACCATCATGAGGATACTATAAATAATGGAGAATAAGATAAGAATGAAGATGAAGGAAACAAAGATGACAAGTCTAATGATGGAAAAGATGAAAAAGAAAAGGAGGAAGAAAAGATAGATAAACCCTTAGGAAAACCCTCTAGAGAGGAAGAAGAAGAAGAGAAGGAAGAGAATAAAGAAGATACAAAAGTTGGAAGAAGTGAAGAAGAACCTTCAAAGACTATTGAGCCATCCAAGCCATTTGAAGAATCATCTGAAAGTACTCTTGAAGGTTTGTTGATAAGGAAAACAAGGATTGAGCCCATGCTACCACCTCATATGATTCAACTTCCATCACATCTGGGCTATGTGGATATGAGTAAGATCTCATTGATTGAGAGAATAAAGATTTGTGATACTTTTCTTAACTTTGATACATAAGAAATGGTTGAAACTTATCAGAGAGGGACTGAATTAGTGAGTGATGCAATCAAGGCTTTATAGGAGACAGTTCCTAGTGTTACAATTGATGACTCCTTAGCCCCTATTGAGAACCTAAAGCTCATAGTTGATTCAATCAAAGAATACAACTCTAGCCTTAAGAAGCAGACTAAGAAAGAGGTAGAGTCAAGACTTTTGGAGAAAAGACTACTTGTACTATAGGATAAATGTGCAATCACACATAACAGAGTAATGAAAAGTTTGAAAGATGTAAAGGATTATGATGAGGAAGCTCAAATATTGTTTGTATATTGCATCTGGTGGCATGATGCCACTCGAGGCATTAAAGATATAATGAACTCAATAGAGTCTCAACTTGCAAATGCCTTTGGAACCTACAAAATCATAGATGACATAAATTATACTTCTTGGACCTCTATTGTAGACTTGCAGAGCAAGTTTTTCACCTTATAGAGGTAGAAAGAAGATGCAATGAGGTGGTTTGGATAACTTGGAGATCTAGTTATGTCCATACATATTCCTGTATCATATGCCCTGGTGGATGCAAAGAAACTTGAAAAGATGAAACTCAATCCATCCACTCCAGAAGGAGAAGAATGCTTAGTTGAACTAGAATCATTGCACAAAACTCTTGTTAGAGAAAAGGGGATCTGGGATGAAGGAAAATTGTCTTGGGAAGCTATTCTCAAGGAATTACAAGGTTCCTCTAATTAAAAAATTTCCACATTTATTTTTGTTTGTTTTTAAAGTTCATCATCAGGATGCCCTTTATCCTTGATGTTAAAGGGGGAGAAGATATTGTTGTGAAAATTTTGGTTTTGGTCTTGGAGAAGTTTTTGTTTAGTTTGTACAGTTGATAGGGGGAGTGAAGAAAGTTTTTGAGATCCATTTTTGGAACATGTTTCCATCAATGAAAAAGGGGGAGATTGTTGGAAGAATGAATAAGAATCCCTTTGGTGTGTTGTCATTGATGCCAACATTCAGTTGGTGATAGTTTATGTCCATCTAATAAACTATATTTATGTTATTTTGATCCGATGATTTGGTCTAGAACTGCTCATAGTGGAAGATCGCTCCATGATATTTTAATATATTTTTAAGGATTACTAATTGCATCTCTAGAATTTTTTTAGTGATTTTGGTTGAAAAAGATGGAACATATAAAAGATAAAAGTTCAACTTACAATATTTTGCTCAACATTGGTACAAAATGGTCTGGATCTTCTTCTAGCCGACATAGTTAAGTGGTGTATGCTTCATGGATGATTTAAAGTGATCGTTATTAAGTCTGCTAACTTAATTTATGTCTTGCACATTTGGTTTTGAAGAAAATAAGTTTTGGGTTGAGTCAACAAGCTACATTTGAATTATGTGTAATCTAATAAGGCTAACCTAATTGATGTATGAAGATGTAATTGCACATATATGATTTTTTTTTTTCAAATAGTAGTGTGTGTGATATGCAACATGTAATAAGCAATAATGTGCAACTATGTGATATTGAGTGAAGTTGTATTAATTTGCTATCAACTTATAAAATAGTGTAGGATTTTGTTTTTTAGAGATTAATTGGAATTGAACTCAACACACAGAAGGTGTATTTCATCAATTCATCTTTTTGGCAGTGAGCCACACTTCTTTTTGTAATCATTTCAGGATATGATCCTTTCAAGGATAGTGTGTCCTAGCAGTGTGCTTGCAATATTTTGTGACTGGTTATAACATATTGTGAGCTAATCCTCATAATGGTTTTTCCCATTTTGGGTTTTCCACGTAAAAATCTTGGTGTTCATGTGTCATGTGATGTTATGATTCATTTCATTTTTTTGTTTATAGTTGCAACTAGATATATTTTAATTATTGAATGGTCAGTAGTTAAATGGTTTAGTAGAATATTGATTCATCACCCCTCTCATTATTCTGGGTGTTCATGAAATATATAATATTATTGCATATGACTCTATAAATAATTTTAGTATTAAATTTTTTAATCTTAGTACCATTCATCCACTTAAATTGTTTGAAGCAATCCTTATCTTGATTATAGTTTTTGGGAAATTGAAGAGTTATACATGTTTCTCGAAGAATAGAGTAGGTTCTCTTATTTGATGGAGGGAGGTTAAATTCATTACTTAAGGAGGCCCATGTTTTAATTTTTCCTTCACTTAAAATATATTTGAAACATTTGATTCCTTTGGTAGTCCATCTTTTAGCAGAACACCCTTGGATTAAAGCTAGGGGCTTATCCTTGTGTTTAGGATTCTATCAGATGGATCTATTTTCAAGGATCTTTTTATTTTCATTAATAAAACGTTTATTAGAAATATTTTCCTTAATAAATTCTCATGCTTTCCATATGCTTCTAAAAACATTAGACCTTTCAACTACTAGAAAGGTGCAAGTTATCAAGTCACAAAAAGGGAGAATCTTCTAGGTTTTGGCCTATTTGGGGATAACAATATGTATATTATTCCTTATCAGAACTTCTCATGTTCATTTTCTTCCATGGATTTAAGGATCTATTTAAAAAGGGTCATACCATGTAGTTTAAGATCTTTCAATCCCAACCCCCCTTTGGCTTTACTCAAAAAACACCATTGATATTTAACCAAGTGTTGTTTTCTCTTACCTTTACCATCTAACCTTGAAAAATTTCTAATCTTTTTTTGGATTTCATTCACTTGGTAGCTAATAAAAAGCCACACATAAGAGTAATATATAGGAGGATAATATCTTTCAGAAGAATTTTATTCTTCCATCCAAAGAGATGAATTTTTTGTTCCACTTATCTAGATTACTATCAATTATTCCCTTAATCGATAGCCACATATCCTTGAAACAAGGGTTGATAGCAAATGGGATCCCAAAATATCTCACTTTCCTATTGGGTCCTCCCCATTAAAATTCATATTTTATAAGCCAATATGGGGGGTGTCCTATCATCCCAACATACTATATTTGGAAATTGAGAGTTTATCCCTAGAGGCACCACGTGCTAGTCTAAGATTCATCATGAGGGAATCCATATTTTCTTCCTCAAGTTCTAGGAATAATGTTGAATCATAAACAAATTGTAAATTTAAGATATCTTCCTTATTTGGTAGGGATATGCCCCTTACCTTGGGGGATGTAGAAGAACCCCTCAAAGGGTAGAAGATTGCATCTGAAGCAATGAAAAAAGTGGTTGGTGCTAGGGAACACCCTTGTCTAATAGATCTTTCAAGATTGAATTATTTAGTTAAGGAGCCATTTATCTTAATCTGGGTTGTGGAATATTTCATGAGAGTTATAACCAAGTGGAAAAAGATATTAGGGAACCAAATATTCCAGTGTGATGAGCACAAAACTCCATTCAATTCTATCATATTCCTTTTCAAATTCAAGGAGGAACATAGCCACATTTTATTTTGATTGTTTGGCCTAGTTCATGGCCTCTCAACTAGTCAATAAGTTTTCTACAATATATCTACCCTTTATGAAACTCATTTGGGTATATCTAATGAAGGTCAAGAGTATATCCACTAGTCTATTGGAAATTACTTTGGCCAAAAATCTATAAGAAACATTTAGAGGGTAATGGGCCTCCAATTTTCAATGAGGTATTTTTCACCATCTTTAGGAATTAGCTTGATTACCCCTTTATTAATATTTTTCCCCAAAGACCCCTTTTGAATAGATTCCTTATAGAGTTGCAACAAGTTTTCACTGATCCACTCTATGTTGTTTTTGTAGAATTCTTTGGGAAGCCCATAAACTCCAGGAGATTTGTCATTATTTAATATATTGATGGATTTCTTGAATACCTCTAGAGTGATTTCCTTACCTAGATTACTAACTTGATTCTTTGAAAGCTTTTTTGGAATGGGTTGTTTACAAAATTTCCTTGCATTATGGTAGGTTGAGCTATTACCCTCAAAAGTAAGCAAGTTCTTATAAAAACTAAGGAATAAGCTCTTGATATCCTCTTGATCTTGGGTGGACTTGTTGTCTTCCCAAATTTTATTAATTTTTTCCTTTATTTCCTTATCCTTTAAGATATTAAAGAATAATTTAGATCCTTTATCTCCATTCCTTAACCAATTCATTTTGGACCTTACCCTTAGCCCTTGAACCTTCTTAGTCTGCAATCTTCTCAAGGAGTCTTTGAATAGTTTCAACTCTTCATTTAGGGGCATATTGGAAGGGTCTTTCTATAGTTTTGCCTCAACTTTTAAAAGCTTCTCATTGATATTAGCTTATGTCTTCTTGTTGTTCATGGCTATTTTCTTCCCTATGGTTTGAAAGATGGTTTTCCTTATAGTAGCATTATGTTCCCATATTCAAGTCACAAATCTTCCTTTAATATCCATCTATTAATTTCTCTAAGAGTAAACACAACATCGTTGCAATCCTCATCTTCAAGGAGGTTGGTATTATGTTTTAAATTAATTTCTCTTATCTACTCACTAATATTAATAGTGTTCAATATGAATTTTACAAGGATAGGATGGTGATCATATAAAGTGTATGGGTAAACTCTGACTATACAACCTTTTTTATTTTTACTAAATTTGAAATAATCTTTGTTGCATAAAATCTATCTAATCTACAATAGATTCTGGTATTTCCTTTCTAGGAGTTGCACCAAGTGTGACGAACGTCTTTATTATCTTTTTTATTACCACTTAAGCGGTTGAAAATATTGAGTTTAGATTTCAATCTTGACCAGTAGTAAATCTCATTACCTTTCCATTCCAGTTTCATTCCTCCACTCTTATCCTCCTGGTGTTTAATCATATTAAAGTCACTTCTACAATCTAGGGGATGTTGGGGAGATTATAAATCCATTACCAAAGCTATGTATACTCCTATAGCCATCAGGGGAATAAACTGAGCATAAACCAAACTTAAATTCATCTATTTCCATGATTACCCATGCAACTCTTTGACAAGGAGAAGAACCACTTTCCTTGACATGCTAAGCCCCAAAATTGGATAATAGTATGACAAAGCCCCCTTTACCTCTCTCATGTCTGGTTGCATAATGGACTAAATCCTTCCATATACATTTTAGATTGGTTTCAAGGGAAAAATTGGTGGCCTTCACCTATTGGAGAAAGATCACAACTTTTTTCTTAATTAAGTTCATAAATTTTCTAACAATGCATTTTATATCAAGGGACTCAAGTCCCATGACATTCTATGATGTACAACACAAATTCATAATGATTGTTATTAAGATGTATCGATATATTCCTAAAGCTATCATAGCATTTAGGAAGCCATTTTTCTATGTCTTTTCTTTTGGAAAATGAATTTGGGGATTCCTTAGTCCTCTTCTTTATTTTATACTTTGAAAAACTCACATTACTATTTCCAATAGGGATAATCCTTTCCTTAGTATCATTATCAGGATTTGGGGGAGAGCTATAAGATGGGGGTTTCTTTCTTTTAGATATTTCTTGATATTGTTTCTTTCTAGTAGTTTCTACAAGGTCTTCATTAAAAACCATTGTTTTATTGTCCTCATTTTGGGGGTAGGTCCCAAAGAAATTTACTAGGTTACTATTGGGTAAATGCAAGAAGATGAGTCCACTTCTAGTGGAAGTTTTAGATAGAAAAAACTCAAAATCGGGGAAAAAAAAATGGGATAATGTTATTTAGAAAATGGGATCCCATTTCGCTTTGGGACCTCAAGCCAAAAATGAGATCCCATTTTATAAAAGCTTAAAATTTTAAAAAAACCAAACGAGATCCCATTTCTAAAAAATGAATTTTTGGCCTAGTTTTTGCTATGGGTTTTAGGTCAGAAAAAGAATTTGGTAGCCAACCCTTAGCTTTGGACCTGCTTTGACTTGCAACTTGAATTTCAGTCAATAATAGTAGGAAAGAGTGACTTTGGACATATGTCTGAAGCCATTTTCGTAGAGTTTTTTGACAAAATTAAAACCCATTATAGATGAGAATGTGTAGATTCTAAATATGTAATTTTTTCACAATTGGATTATTTTTTCTATTTTCAAATATTTTTTGATGAAACCAGTCCATAAACTTGAAATATTAGGGTTTTTAGCATTTTAATAACTTTTTATTAAAATAAGTTTTTGAAAGAAATTTATATATGCACATTCTTCAAACAATTCTTTTCAGTTTGAAAAAATTAAAAAATGATAAGTTTAAGTCATTTTATGTGTGATGTACATGAGGAATTTTCTAAAAAGAAATTATGGCCAATAAAAAATTAACCATAAAGAATTTTAAAAAATTACAAAAAAATATCATGCACATTCTTCAGCGTGTTACAGATCTTTTCCCAAAAGGATTTAGAAAAATATAATTAGTTAGGTCAAAATATGGATGACACACACTTGCATGGTATGGTAAAAAAGTGACTTTTAAACTGTGGTTTTTAGACATGCCTATTGAAAACCAATTTGTATCATCTAGTTATTAACATAAATTACATATTTGGAAACTAAACTCAGAGTACTACCTTTCATATTACTAATTTTTTTTTAAGATTCAATTGTTAAGTGCTTCAAATTCTTAGGTCAAATGAGATAAATTCTGAAAATTAGGGAAAACACTTCCACTTTTTGGCCAAAAAGTGGACTCAACTTCTTGCACACACCCTGTTACCCTTCCAAAAGAGGGAGATAATGGGGTCAAATTGAATTTATTTACTTCTAATTAACAACTAGTTTCTTTTCTACTCCAAATTGGGCAAGCTCTCTGGTTGTAGTTCAAAGATGGTAGCCAAGTTTGAGGTCAAAAACCTAGTATCCTGCAAAGATCTAAAGCTTTGCAAATTTTCAAATTCAAAACTATTTTATCCATCCTACATGGAGTTTATATTTTGAGGAATACATCCCCTAGGTATGTTTTCATCTACAACATAGGAGTCTGAGCAAGTTTTAGATATTTACAAGTTAATATTTTTCTGATTTTTTATTTTTAATATTTTAAACAATGCTTTTAACCATAGAGTCAAATCTAAAGTTTAGAGAGGAGCTTCCGATATCCCATTTTCTAATTTTTTTGGAGTTTAAATAATTAATAAAACTAAGATCTAAATTTTTGCTTGTGCTAATTGCATCTTTTCCAATTTTTATCATTTGAAGGTTATTGTTTAGAGCAATAATTTATCAAATATTTTCCATTAGAATTTGGTGTGCATTTTTTTGGGATTGTAAGGAGGAAGTAAACCTTCATTGATCTTAAGAGTATAAATAGGGTTTGGAATAATGTTGGGTTGTCGAAAAAAACCTTCGCAGAGAGGTGGTGAAGAGTTGCGAACCTCAAACTCCAATGTCTCTTTAGGGGAGTTGGTGTCTTGGACCTTTGACACATCTTGTGCATCCATCTAAGTGATAGAGAATAATTGGGTGTCAGGGTCCAATTTATTTACCCTATCCTCAGGGGGAAAAAAGGTTAGGTTTTTCAAATTTTAAACAGTTAGGGTTTTGATATTGGCAAGTTGACCTAGAGAATCCAACTCACCCTAATTTGGTGGATCCCCTAAAAGAGACAAGGAGACCACAGACAACCCATTTTAATCATTCTCCCTAACCTCTAGGGGGTTTGGACCAGTTGTAGAGTCATTCATATTTTAATTCAAGTCATATTTGGCTCTATCACCATTGATCTGAGCAAGGTTAGCTTTCGAGTTCAACCTAATATTACCAAGCCTTTTATGAATGATAGTACAATATTTCAAATATGCCCTTCTTTTCTAGAAAGGTAGCATAAATTAATTCCTCAAAGTACCTCAATTTCACAAGAAACCAAGGCCTCCTATAAGGAGATCTCAATATTTTTTATGGATTTCAACCCTTGGTAATAGAGATACCAAAACCCTAGCATCCATGTGTAGAAGGATTACCCTCAAATTATCAATTTTGAGTACTTTCCCAATAGGGGATAAAATTTGCAGAATGAAAATCCACATAAAGGGGGGAACATTTTTAATTTTTATCCATTGAGGGCTTGAAAAATCCAATACCTCCTCATAAATGACCTCTGGTGACCATTTTAGGGATCTAAATATGCATCATCCAATATTCAAGAATTATTTTGCTATAAAAGTTTCCTACATTTTAGAGTTTTAAAAAAAAAAAAAAATAGCCCTTTTTGGATCATCCTAGAAAAGGATACCTAAATAACAATTTTTATCCCAAATATTTAAAATCCACTCATCTAAAAAATTTCTAGCTGGAAGTTTGTTATAGTCCACAACCGCCAAGAAAATGACAATATTTTTTAACCTAGTTTTTTATTTCTCTGGAGAAATTAGGATATCAGGACTAAGGGAGATAGATAAATATTTAGGGATACCAGGAGGATGGTTACCTTGTCCTCCAAAACTAAACCCATAAATACTAGCTTCTTCACGAGGGTTCTTGATGAAGGTCATGGAATTCGACACCACAATCTCTTCTACAACCACATTGTAGAATGATTTTAATTCCATAGTGTCATTTGAAGCCCCATTAGAGTCATCAGATGGAGGATTTTCATCCATTAAGGTACCATAAAAGTATTTGTACTCCCTTTTGTTGGAAGAATGAAGAAGATCAGACTTTGTGTTGTCATTGATGTCACCATGTTGGTTAAGGTGTCAATTTGATCTGATACTTTGAAACGGTACTCTGAACAATTTTACATCCTCTGGTATTTTGGTCTGCAATTCCCCTTCGGTGATCATTGTTGTTCGCGGATTTGGGAAATGGTTTTTGAATATTGGAATTTTGTAAGTATACATTACTGTGTGTTCATATGGTTGGATGACAAGCTGGCATTGGTCTGGTCTTGCACTTTGTTATTAGGTCTATCCATGGCCAACCTAATAAATAGTTGGTGGTATAATGGTTTAATTTGTGTTGTAGATATACAAGCAACCTATCTTTGGTCCATGCTGACATGATATAGCGTGCTACATGGTTGAATCACTTTTGGAGAAGTTTTGTACTAACTTGGAGTCGACAGTTAACCTTTTTGGTGAATAAAGATTGCATCTAATTAGGTTGACCTAATTGATGCTTGCGGATGTATCAGATATATATTGATATTTTTGAAGTTGGAATATGTGGAATTTTCATGCAAAATAAGAAGTGTAATCCGAATGCAAAGAATAGTACTAATGTGAAGAAAAGTGTGCAAAATTGATGAAGTGTGTTAAGTCTATTTATTGAGCATCAAAGGAACTAAATCAACACTTGTTAGGTGCACTCTTACATGTTCATATTTTGGTTGTAAGCCATTTTGTTATAGTAATATTTTGTAGGCAGTGAGCCTCCTTGTTTGGATATTGAGTCCTACTTGTAAGTAGTGAGATTTTGTATCTGGTAGTGAGCCTCTTTTGTATTCAATTTTTGAACTACTATATATAGTGAGTTAATCCTCACCATTTTTTTCCCTCATTGGGTTTTCCACGTAAAATTATAGTATTCATGTGTTGTGTGGTTTCATATTCCATTATTACCTTTTCTCATCTTTACTGTTATATGCATTGAAGTAATTGGATGGTGTTTATTCAATAAGTTTAAGAAGATACTAATTCACCCTCTCAATATCTTGGATATTCAACAATTGGTATGAGAGCTTTGGTTCCTTAGAAGAATCCTAACAACTTGAGGAAGATCTTATAGATTGAAAAAATGGATAAAGAAGAGCTTTGGGTTGCTCTTGAATATCTTGACAAATCTGAAAATGAAAATAGAGATCTGAAAGAAAATATTGATGAGGAAAATGAATGCATCCAGAAATTGAAAGAGCAATTGAATAAATTCAAAGAAATACATAGAGACGTGAGTGAGCAATTGAAACAATAAAATGAAGAGATTACTGAATTGAAGAGTGTCTGAATACAGTGGTGTAAAGTATGATGTATTCTCAAGGCTTGAACAAGAAGTGATAAACCTAAAAGTAGATCTGGAGAAAGAAAAACTCTATGAAGATAATTTCAAGACAAACTCCACCAAGCTTGATGAATTGATAATAGGAAAAATACCTTCTAAAGATAAAGGTGGTTTGGGAAGTGAAGTCAGTGAAAACTCTAAGAATGTGCAGAACTCAAAACTAGTGGATAATCAAAAGACTCAAGATAAAGGGAAGCAGAAAACAAATCCAATAAGAAGACAACCTATCAGACAACCAAATGCTAAAAGGTACCCATCTTTCAATGGTGTTTGATTTTCTTGTAATAAATTTGGTCACAAGGCAACTGAGTGTAGAAGTAGGATGAATCAATTTTTTTGTTCCTTTTCTAGACAATGTTATGCATGCAAGAAAATAGGACATAGTACTAGTGAATGCAAAGCTCAGATGATGAATTGGTTTAATGGAATTAGAATGAATCAATATTTTTCTGGTTACTGCTATACATGTAATGAGTTTGGACACAAATAAAATCAATGGTTAATGGAGGTCAAACAAACCAGAGAAATGTTTTCTCTACAATTGCAACAAACTAGGACATATTTCAAGAGTTTGCAAAAGAAAAAATGGAAAGCAGTTTGCTCTGGTAAATGAAAATGAACCTATGAAGAAGATTGAAAAAGATGAGACTAAGAAAGAAATGAACAAGATATGGAAGAATAAAGAAGAACCAAAGACAACAAATGTGTTTGTGCCCTCATCTGGTACAAATAATTCCTCCAAGAATTAGACCTAGCATGGTCTTAGGGGGGGCTTTAATAGAAAATTGTTTGAACCCCCTGGAAACATGGCATGTCAGCTGTTGGCATGAGGATATGTTGTAAGGAATGAATGGGTAGAGGTTATGCAAAATAAATCGGAAGAAAAAGTGCAAGCATGATCATTTGCGGAGAAAATTAGGGTTTCTCAGTGCAGTGAAAGAAGGTTTTTATCAGCTTTATCATCTTATTGAATTTAATTCATAAGTCATTTTGATCACCTATGCATTTAAAGAATTCAAAGAATGACTAAGACCAATCTTGAAGGATCCTGAAGAAATTTTGAGGTAATCTGGAGAAATCATTGTGAACAATCAAGAACAAGTGATGGTAGTTTTCTCTCGCGGCTACAAAAGGAAGGTAAAAGAAGAAGTTTTGTTTTTGAAAAAGTTAAGTACGACGATGGATTCTATTAATAGAGGATTGATTGTAAATATTCTGCTAAGGATAAAGGGAGTTGATTTGGAAGAATTTGATCATAAAAAAATTAAGGAAATAGAACTAGGGTTAAAGACAAACGACTTGCAAAACTTAAAAACCCTAGGCATGGACTTATGAGAAGAATTTCCTTCATTTAAAAACAGAGAATCCATCTTGTTCCTATTAAGTAAATTCAAGGATGGCAACATTATTTTGGACAAACCCTACCCTATCACGAAGGATGAAATTGAAGATATTACCCTTGAGCCCTGCTAATAAATACTATTATCGACCCCACTGTAAGGTATGTTGCATATGGTTTTTTGTACAAAATCTATTTCATAAATTGTGAAGGTTCCACTTTGGCTATTGTTGTATATCTTGCACACAAAATGGTGAAGGAAAATAAGAAATTTGATCTATAAAGCTTAATTTTGGAAAACCTAACTAAAAATGTACGAATGTCTTTGGTCGAGGGTTATCCCTTATGGTTTGGGTCCTTGCTTATATGCTTGGTATTTTAATTTCCATTTTCACTACCGAGAAAATAACATGTTAAGTAGGAATCTAGGGTCCTTGTTGGAAAACAAGTTTACATGCATTTGGAAGGTATGGAGGACAATGCAAGTGCTTGCAAAATATTTTTCATATCCCTGTAGAAGGATTTGTGCTCTGGTGTGCCTATATCTAGTTGGTTTGAGGATGGTTCATCCTTCGGTACAAAGGAATTGGAAGTTGGTATTGGTGATCCCCTTTGGAATCTAAAAAGAGAAAAGTTATCACAAAAGATATCATCACTATTCTAGAAGAAAAGGAGAATGAGGAAGATGTTGGATTTGTGGTTGTGTTACTAATATGTGATTTTCATTGATGTCAACACTCTTAGCATTAATGTCTTTAAGACTGTATATGTCGAGGATATTGAGAAAATTGTAATAAAATAAGTTGCAGGTTGTCTATGAAGTAGTGAAGATCAGTATGATGAAAAGTTCAATACATTGATGGTGAGAAGTTTTGGATTAAAGGGTTTGTTTTCAATCCTATCTAGTTTATCCACCAAAATTTTTAGAGGTGCGTATGAAGATTTGACAAAGCTATGAGTTTATGTGTTTTGAGATTTATTATGTTACTGAAGCTGGTGTTCCTAGAAGAAGATAATGTGATTTTGGTAATCTGAGTTGTTGCATATGTTCCTGTGGTGTTTGTGGATGTTTCTAGATCATGTTCTATCTTTTTGCACATCCACATTGATTGTTGTGCTCGTGATCCATGAATTTCTCTTGCATGTTCATGTTTTTCATGTTCATGGCCGACAGGGTGATTATAGCGTGTTGTGAATCTTCGAGGAAAAATATTTGAAGGTGATTTGTGTTCAAGGACATTATTTTTGGTCTCTACTATGTTGTGTCCAACCTTGGTTGATTCACATTAATAATATTTATTGTTTTGGGCCGATAGTTTGCATTCATTCTATTATTTTGTTCAAGTCAACATGAAGCAATGCAATTACTTGTTTTGGATATATATGAGCGATGGTTTATCTCATTTGATGTATGAACGAAGTGAAGTGTATGAGTGATATGTGCGAATCAAGATCAGATCATTCGAAGGCAGAGAAGAGTGTGAATAAGAGTGAAGAAAAGTGAAGAAGTGTTCATGTGCTTAACCAGAACTATAATAAGGCATTAGAAGATGCTACTTTCTCAGTTCAAATTCTTTAGATGGATTTAATCTGAATGTTTCTCTAAGATAGTAAGTCTTCCTTTGTATCTGAGCAGTAAGATCTAGGCAGTGTGCCTGATGCATGTGCATTCCCTTTTATTCTTCTTATACTTTTAACAGAGTATAAACTTGTGGATTAACCTCCACCGTGGTTTTTCCCCTAAAAGGTTTTCCACGCAAAAATATTGGTGTTATGTGTATTTCCAATGTGTTGTTGATTTATGCTTTCATGGTTATTAATCAGATTTGAGAATAAGGGTTAACACAATTAATAAGTTTGAAATTTTGTGACAACTGATTCACCCCCCCTCTTAGTTGTCTACCCTTGTGTTTCCAACAATTGGTATCAGAGTAGGTTCCTTGGAAGAAGTTTAACAACTTGAGGTGATCTGGGATGGTGACATATAAGAAGGATAGTCCAAGATTTGAGGGAACAAACTATTCTTTGTGGAAGAATCAAATGGATTTTCATCTGAGATGCATTGGCGAATCTTACTAGAACATTGCAAGTAATAGGTATGTTATTCATCAAAATCGTCCTACTACTATTGTTGAGATTAGGGATGCTAAATACAATATCAAGGCTAAGGAAGCATTGTTGAGTGCTTTGAATGATTCTAAGATGACAAATATTATGGATCTAAAGACTGCTTATGAGATCTAGAAAAAGCTGGAAATTTTGTATGAAGGTGATGCTAATGTGAAGGTTGCTAAGCTACAGTCTGAAAGGGAAATATGAACTATTGAAAATGGGTAATGATGAGAATATTACTACTTTCATGCAAAGATTAAATGAACTTGCATGCGGCATCAGATGTGTTGGTGGATAGTTGGATGAATCAGAGATTGTTGCTAAAGTGCTTAGATCCTTTCCCAATGCATACAATGTCAAAGCTACAACTATTGATGAGCTCTAGACTATGACAAATGTAACCAACGATATGTTGATTGGTAAACTTACTGCTTTTGAGTTGAGTGAATTTGGTGATGCTCTTCCTAAGATAGAATCTACATTCAAAGTTACTACCCCCAAAAGAGACAAGGAAAGATATGATCCAGGTGAAATTTATTCTAGAAAGGTATTCAATTATGAAGAAAAAATGAGATAGATTGAAGAAGAAGAAACAGAACTGAATGAGCTTGAAGCACTTATTGTCAAAAGAGAAGCTAGAGGAGAAGGTAAGTATAAAGGAAAGTTGCCTATTAAATGTTTTTCCTGAAATAAGATAGGTCATTTTGCATCAAGGTGTCTGAAAAGAGTCTCTAAGCCAAGATATAACAAGCCTAGATTTCAAAAGAAGTGTTATTATGCTATTGATGAAGGTGTGATAGATGATGAATCTAATAAAGGGAATGTAAGTGAAGATGAGTTTGTGTTTATTGCTATCAAGGAAAATAAACATGTGTCTACTAAATCTACTAGTTGTACAAATATGGAGAAAGCCCTAGCTACTCAAGTTGAAGAAAAGGATGAATGGGTAATTGACAGTGGATGTTCACATCACATGACAAGTGATAAAAGAAAATTTGTGAGCCTGGAAAAGTATGATGGTGGTGTTGTAAGATTTGGTGATAACAATGGTGGTACAATCTGTGGTAGAGGATGTATTTCTTTTGATGGTAAGCATAATACTGATGATGTTCTTTATGTTTAAGGTTTGAAGAATAATATTTTGAGTGTTGGAAAGATGGTTGATAAGGGGTACAATCTTCAATTCAAGGATGGAAAGTGTAGAATATTGGGAAGTTCTGGAAATGTGATTGCTTCTGGTACATAAACAAAATGTAACATTTTTCACCTGAATTCTTCTAGTAAAAGTTTTCTAATTGCTCAAGTTGATGAAAGATGGTTGTGGCATAGAAGAATGTGTCATGTAAAATTTGACAATATTATCAAGATAAGTTCTACCCAGGCAGTGAGAGATCTTCCTAAGCTAGTAAAGCCTACTAATTCCATATGTAAGGAATGTCAATTAGAAAAGAAAACTAGAATCTCATTTCAGAGAAAACAACATTGTTCAAATGAATTATTGGAGCTTGTGCATACTGACTTGTGTGGTCCTACTAGAATAATAATTTTGTAAGGTTACAGGTATTTCATGTTGCTTATTGATGATTATTCTAGGATGATGCGAGTCACTTTCTTAAGGGAGAAATATGAAGCTCTAGAGAAGTTCAAGATCTTTAAGGCTATGGTTGAGACAAAGATAGGTCTAAAGATTAAGTTTCTAAGATTAGATGGAGGTGGTGAATTCACTTCTAGTGAGTTTAATTATTTCTGTGAAGAACATGGGATAAAGAGACAATTATTTGCACCGTAGATCCCTCAACAAAATGGATTTGTGGAAAGAAAGAACATGACAGTTCAAGATGTTGTTAAAACTATGATGCCGAAAGGAAATGTTCCTCACATCTATTGGAGAGAAGTTATGAGTACTACTATTTATATCCTCAACCAGGTACAAATCAAAGGTGATACTGGTAAGACCCCTTTTGAGCTATGGTTTGGTTATAAGCCTACTATTAGATATTTCAAAATCTTTGGGAGTAAATGCTACATCGGAAGAGACAAATATATAGGAAATTTTGATGCTAGAAGTGATGAAGGAATCTTTCTTGGTTATTCTATTAAGAGCAAGGCCTACCGGTGCTTCAAAAATAAATTGAAGAAAATGGTTGAAAGTTCAAATGTTAAGGTTGATGAAGACATTGCTAGACCATCCAGAACTTGTAGATATGATTTTCATGATCAAAATGATAGTACAAAAAAAGGTCAAACCTCAAATCAAGTTCAGATCATTCCAGTGAATCAAGAAGATCAAGAAGGAGGAGAAACTAGTGAAAGTACAAAAGAGAGATCACAAGAGCTTGAAATTCAAGAACAACCTAAGACTCCAAGGTATGTGATTAAATCATTTAGAAAATCAGATCATAGGTGATAAGAACAAAGATGTCCAAACTAGGAGAAGAATTATAGAAGAGTACTGTTTGATATCAAAGAATGAGCCAAGTAATGTAAACAAAGCATGCAAAGATGAAAATTGGATTGAAGAAATGAAAGAAGAACTGCAACAAATTGAGAAGAATAATACATGGATTCTTGTTCCTAGACCTAAGGATAAAAATGTAATTGGAACTAAATAGGTCTTTAGAAACAAACTGAATGAGAAAGGCGAAGTTATCATAAACAAAGCAAGACTGGTATGCAAAGGGTATTCTTAGATGGAAGGAATTGACTTTGAAGAGACTTTTGCTCCTATTGCTAGAATTGAAGCTGTGAGACTATTTCTTGCTTATGCTTCTTTCAAAAACTACAAGGTTTATCAAATGGATGTCAAGTCAAAATTTCTAAATGGTGAATTGGAAGAAGAAGTGTACATTGAGCAACCTGATGGATTTCAATTGACTGATCAGGGAGATATGGTGTGTCGGTTAAAGAAATAATTGTATGGACTCAAGCAAGCCCCTAGAGCTTGGTATGTTAGATTGGACAAGTATTTGTTGAAGCTTGGATTTAGCAAAGGTACTATTGATAGTAATCTATATTTCAAGATTGATGATGATAAAGATTTGTTTGTGGATTTTTTTGTTGATGATATCATTTTTGGAGGAGATGATGTTTTGTGCATGAAGTTTGCTAATGAGATGCATAATGAGTTTGAGATGTCAATGCTTGGAGAGATGAAATTCTTTTCGGGATTACAAATTACTCAGTTAGATAAAGGGATCTTTATATCTCAGTACAAATATGTGAAAGAATTGCTAAAGAAGTTTGGTATGGAAGATTCAAAGCCAGTCGGTACACCCATGGTGACCGGATGTAATTTGAAAATAGATGACTATTAGTATGATGGAAAGTTCAATACATTGATGGTGAGAAGTTGTAAATTAAAGGGTTTGTTTTCAAGCCTATCTAGTTTATCTACCAAATTTTTTAAAGTTGTGAATGAAGATTTGAGAAAGCTATGAGTTTTTGTGTTTCGACAATTATTTTATTACTGAAGCTAGTGTTCCTGGAAGAAGATAATATGATTCTGGTAATCTGAGTTGTTGCATATGTTCCTATGGTGTTTGTGGATGTTTCTAGATCATGTTCTATCTATGCTACATGTACGCATTGATCGTTGTGCTCGCAATCCATGATTTTCTCTTGCGTGTTCATGTTTTTCATGTTCATGGCTGACATGGTGATTATAGCGCATTGTGGATCTTCAAGGAAAAATATTTGAAGGTGTTTTGTGTTCAAGGACATTTTTTTGGGTCTCTACAATGTTGTGGCCAACCTTGGTTGATTTTCATTAATAATCTTTATTGTTTTGGGCCAACAGTTTGCATTCATTCTATTATTTTGTTCAAGCTGACATGAAGCAATATAATTACTTGTTGCGGATATATATGAGTGATTGTTTATCTCATTTGATGTATGAACAAAGAGAAGTGTGTGAGTGCTATGTGTGACTAAATATTGGATCATTCGAAGGTAGAGCAAAGTGTGAAGAAAAGTGAAGAAGTGTTCATGTGCTTAATCATAACTGTAATCAGGCATTAGCATATGCTACTTTCTCAGTTCAAATTCTTTAGATGGATTTAATCTAAATGTTTATGTAAGATAGTAAGTCTTCCTTTGTATCTGAGCAGTGAGCTCTAGGAAGTGTGCCTAAATTCATGTGCATTCCCATTTATTCTTCTTATACTTTTAAAAGAGTATAAACTTGTGGATTAACCTCCACCATGGTTTTTCCCCTAACCGGGTTTCCATGCAAAAATCTTGGTGTTATGTGTATTTCTGATGTGTTGTTGATTTATGCTTTCATGGTTATTAATCAGATCTAAGAATAAGTGTTAACACAGTTAATAAGTTTGAAATTTTGTGACAACTGATTCACCCCCCCTCTTAGTTGTCTACCCTTGTGTTGCCAACAGAAGAATCCCTGTCGGGATCTGAATCATCTGATCGAGATGATATTTGAACGATGTTAGATAAAGGTTAGATGAAGGAGATTGGTGAATTGTGGAATTCGTGCCCTCCGGTGGATAGTATTAAAATCAATGATGCTCTAGTTGAGTATCTACTCAAGAAAGGTATCGATATTTCAAGTGTTTATGATTCATTACCGGATAATTTAGTAGAAGTGGTTGAAGAAATAATGTTGTTGGAAGGTCCTAAAGGACATAATTTTGAAGCTATGGTTGAGAAAAAGTGTGTCAATGCTAACACATAAGTTATCTCAACAAATTAGTGAGACAAGAAAATGCATTAAAGAAATGTCAAACATCTACAAGTATTGTCTCTGGTGGCCCGCTGCAATTGATAATTTTAGAAGCAAAATTGGAGCCATTGAATCTGAAATGAATAGTATTGGAATTTTTTGATTTCTTTAAAGAAAAAGAAGGAAACCAAAGAATACAAGTTGGAAAATTGCAAGTAGAGTTGTTGATTGTTCAAAGATAGAGGGAAGATATGGTGAGAACTTGCTGGCTCGTTAAAGAAATTGTTGAGGTCTGGTTAGATCATCTCTCCAAAATACTCTATGATGCAGAATATTGTGAACAATAGTGCTCATCTGCGGATTGGTCATCCTCATTCATGTTGTTAGCTTTGTTGGACAACATGTGTACCAAAATGAATTATGTTGTGTTAGCTTGGAAACAGATTCTTCCAACTATGAAAGAAAGATACAATAAAGTGTTTCAAGTGAAAAGTGTTATTTTTACTTGAGTTTTTGAATATTCAAATTCCTATTTTTTGCAAAAGGGGGAGATAAAAGGAAAGAAAAGGGAGAAAAATGAACAAAAACAAGAAGAGAAGAATTGAATTGCTGAACTAAGGGGGAGTTTTGGAAGTTTTTGAGTTTTTGGAAGTTTTTGGAGTTAGAATTTCTTTGTATATGCAATGTCACCATGACATAAGTTTACATCCTAATTTTTTTGGTCTGCCCTTTTCCATTGATGTCAAAGGGGGAGAGATTTGGAGAGATTTGAAGAAATTGTCATGCAAAAAGGGAAGTGTGAAGTAAAAGGTTATACATTCTTTTGGCACATGTTTCCATCAATGAAAAAGGGGGAGATTGTTGGAAGAATGAAGAAGATTAGACTTTGTGTTGTCATTGATGTCACCATGTCGGTTAAGGTGTCAGTTTGATCTGGTACTCTGAATTGGTATGAAGAACAAGTTTACATCCTCCGGTATTTTCGTCTGCAATTCCCCTCTAGTGATCATTGTTGTTTGCAACTTTGGGAAATGGTTTTTGAATATTGGAAGTTTGTAAGTATACATTCCTGTGTGCTCATATGATCATATGGTGAGTTAGCATTGGTCTGGTGTTGCATTTTATTATTAGGTCTATCCATGGCCGAACTAATAAATAGTTAGTGGTATAATGGTTTAATTTGTGTTGTGGATATATGAGAGACCTGTCTTTGGTCCATGTCGACATAATATAGTGTGCTACATGGTTGAATCACTTTTGGAGAAGTTTTGTACTAACCTAGAGCCAATAGTTAACCTTTTTGGTGAATAAAGATTGTTAATTGATGCTTGAAAATGTATTAGATATATATATTTATAGTTTTGAAGTTGGAATGTGTGGAATTATTATGCAGAATAAGAAGTGTAATATGAATAAAAATAATAGTGCAAATGTGAAGTGAAGTGCGCAAAATTGATGAAGTGTGTTAAGTATATTTATTGAGCATCAAAGGAATTGAATTAGCACTTGTTAGGTGCACTCTTACCAGTTCATATTCTGGTTGTAATCCATTTTGTTACATTAATCTTTTGTAGGCAGTGGCCTCCTTGTTTGGACAGTGAGTCCTACTTGTAAGCAGTGAGCTTTTGTATTTGGTAGTGAGCCTCTTTTGTATCCGATTTTGGAACTACCATATATAGTGAGTTAATCCTCACCATAGTTTTTCCCTCATTGGGTTTTCCATGTAAAATTTTGGTGTTCATGTGTTCTGTGGTTTCATATTCTGTTATTACCTTTGCTCATCTTTACTGTTATATGAATTGAAGTAATTGGATGGTGTTTGTTCAATAAGTTTAAGAAGATATTGATTCACCCCCCCTCTTAGTATCTTGGATATTCAACACCTTTAGGAGAACCCACAAGAGCTAAAGAAAGTAGCCAAATGAATAAATACATAAAATAATAGAAACCACAACACATACACTCTGAGATGAGGAAGGAGGAAAAATGATAAAGAATTGAGGCTGCTTACTATTGGAATTGTGTGCCTCAATCCCACTGGCCTAAACCTCTAAGAGATCAATGTTGGTGTGACCGTTGAGATGTCTGTCTGAATTGCAAAATTGTTACATTCATGATTATACTATTGTACTGCCAGGTAATGGTGAGAGAGGTGTAGTAGCATGGTTACCTCCATACCATGAGAGCCTTCTGGTTGAGACATGGTAGTGTGGTGTATACCACCATACCATAAGAACCTTTTCACAATCGAGAGGTAGTGCAGTATATTTTCATACCGCGAGAGCCTTGTGACTGTCTGGCGGTAGCACGGTGATACCACCATACCGCAGGAGCTTTCATGCAGATGTGTGGTAGTGCAGTGATACCACCATACCACAGGAACCTTCAACCTGATGAGCGGTAGCACGGTATATCGCCACACTATGATAGGACTTGGAGGAGCCTGTGGTGGTGCGGTGTAGTCACCACAAGGGTGTTGTGTCTTGGCTGTGGTAGAGCGGTGGGAATTTGAATTTATCTAGATGGATGGAGGACACTGACTTGGCTGACTGAATGACTATCCTACGTAGTTGGTTGTGGACAAATGGGAGAAGTATAATGTAAACTGTTGGTAGTTGGACTATTGTGATCATTGGAAGATCAACAAACTATTTGAGAATGTGAAAATAATGGAACTCTCTCGATATGTTCGGTGGTGGGAGTTGGAGGACGAGTATGTTGTTCTAAGAGGTGACTTTTCCCTCTCTCTATGATTAGATTGTGAAACCTCTCTCTATGAATCTACTCTATATACTATTTGAGAGTATTGTAATAGTGCAAAGGTTGTAATGGATTGAGAGGTTGTTCAAAGAAGTGTAAACAGAGAGATGGAAACTCTTGTCATAGGGTTGCTGCCAGTCTATCTCTAGAATGACACAAGATGTAATCTCTATAAAGGATTAGTGCCTAAGTTGTATTTGTAACTATTCTGTTGCATGAATAATACAATAGCGATCTGGGCTTTTGGAGTGTGGGGTTTTTTACCCGAAAGGGTTTTCCCCATGTAAATTTGTGTGTTTTGTCCCATCTTTCATGTTTCATGTTTCTTGGTTAGAATCTATTGATGTTTGTTGTTGAAATTGAATTTGCATAAGTTTCTCTCATAAGGATTAATGTGGGAAATGAATTGTGTCCGATTCCACTTTGTGACATAGTTGTACGTGTTTTTGAGGCAATCTAATTGAAACTAAAGTTACCGAAGGAACTAAAAATCTTAGATACTTATTTGAGATGATGAATATTTCCCATCACTTACACGAGGGAAGGATAAACCTTCATGGAGGATGAATAAAGCCTCCTCCACTATACCTGAATGATTTCTACCACACAACCTATTGTTATGCCTTGCATAACCATCCAATTTTCTTCTCGATCAGAATGGGTCCCCTTCTTTTCCTTGGTGTCTTTTCCCCTTTTGTTTCTCTTGTTTTTATTTTCCCCTTGTGTTTTTGTTCTAGCTTTGGGTGTTGTATTTTTCTTCTTTTCTCTTTTTCTATCTCTTTCTCTTTGTTAGGATCAGATTTTGGGTTGTAACTTGAATCTTTCTCCCTTGGAAGGTTCATGTTCTAGTTCCTATTTTGATCCTAATCCCCACTATTTTCCTTTATTTTCTTTGTTTTTTGTTTTAGAATCGGATTTTGGGATGGAACTTGAACCTTTCCCCTTTAAAAGGTTCATGTTCTTGGTTTCGTCTCGACACCATCTTGATTTTCTCCTTGCCTTGGAGGATTGTGTTGGTTTTCTTCCAAGTCTGGTCCCGATCCCGAAGTCTGACCTACCCGCATTAATGTCGAGTCAACTTGTACATGTGGAAGCCATATAATCGAATCACTCTTGCATTTTGGCTCATAATTGTATTTGATTTTTTGCAAGTTGGAGCCAAAGCAGAGTGATAGGAAGAGCACTGGTTTGATTTTGGAGGTCTCTAGTCATGCTTGGATTTTGTGCCTTCGTATTTTTTAGGTAGGGTTTGATGTTTTCTTTTTTTGTTGTTTTGCTTCTCTTTGTTTTTTGTGTGTTTTTTGTTTACTAATTTTGTTTGTTTGTTGGTTTGGTCATTTTCTTGTGTCATCCATTTGGGTTTCCTCTTCTGTGGTTTTTTTCTTTTATTTTGTTTTTGCCTTCTTCTTTTTTCGCACCAATTTTTTTTCCTTGTTATGTTTCACGTGTGGGGTTTCTCATCCCCACCATGCCCTAGGTCGCCTAGGGTTTCTGTACAGTAATATTCAACTTTAATTTTTGAAAAATTTGAACCCTTGTGTGTTTTCAAAACTCGTGTTGACCTTTATTAAGTCCAGTTCCTTGGTGTATGCTCATTCCTGATCCACAAAACTGATAAAATTGGCTATGTCTTGACCCCCTCCCTTTTAAAGGATTATTTTCCTAGGTTGGCCTGGTCCCGATTCCTGAAAGTGTTCTAAACTTGTAAACTTGTTGAAGTCTAGTCCAAATGCCAGATTCAAAATCAATTCTGATTTCTAACTGGATCTTCTTCAATGATCTGTTTGCTTGGTCTATTATGACTTCGACTTCTGCCCATGTGGCAGGATCAAGTTTTGGAACAAAAAATAAAGCTTGCTTAAAGGATGGTCCATGTTCCAGGTCACATTCTGACTTTGACTTCTGCCTATGTGGCAAGATTGAGTTTTGAAATATAACCTAAACCTTTCTCAAATACAGGTTCTTGTTCCTGGATCCACCCCGAATTTGACTTTCGCTAGTTTGTGGGATCAAGTTTCAGAGCAGAACCTAAGCCTTTCTCTAAGAAAATTTCTCGTCTTGAGTTCCACCTCGACCCTGATGTTTGATCATAGTTTCCTCAAGGTTCATGTTTTATGCTCCACCCCAATCCCGATTCTTTCTTGTGTATTGAATTCTTCCATCATAAGTTCAGATCCTAGGTTCAACCCCAAACCCGACACTTGAAGTAAATGAAGTTTCCTTGAAAATAAGCATCCCCTTAGAGTATAGAAACCCAATATGGGATGTATTTTATTCTTAAATTCCTAACAATATTTCCCTTTGTCTAATGGATGGTGTTACTGTAAGTTTTATTAAATGTTTGACTCAAGAGAAGATCTTGGTACCAAAGAGGTGCAAAAAGAACAAAAAGCTGAGAAGTTGAAACCTGAACAACTCCCACTTAAAATGAAGTACAAGTTCAAAGGAGTTCTGATAGTATCAAAGTTTGGATCAAAAGTGATGAAAGTGATTGATACGGTTCTTGGTGATATCAACCTCGAGAAATTTGTCAAGGATACTTTCTCATCAAATGCTAGCCTAAGGGCTCAAAAGATTGCTAATTCGGGATTGGCACATGTGGCTTTGTTTCTAATAGAAGTACAGTTCCCTGAGTTCATATTAGTTGCTGCAGATGCATACAACCCCATTCAAAGGAAATTCATTGATCCCTAGGAGAATGACATTATTGATCTAACACCAACAATGATAAGGTTAGTCTTCAACTTTCCTCCCCATTCCAACCTTAAAACCATGATAGAGGCTCAAGAATTAAAACAATATGAAATAGATGTGGACACCCACAAATGGTATATGAATAAGAATTGGTTAAAAATAGAGAAGAATTCAATAACCAAACTGACCACTAAGCCTAAAAGATCATATTTCTCTTCAAAACTAGGGGATGTTATTACACTGATGTCTAGAGCATTCGGGAAGGAGGATTCACATACTTTTGAAACCTGGATGTTTCATTTTATTCAGACTATATTTGAGGGAAAACAATACTTGGATTGGGGGAAAATGGTATCTGATACCATTCATAGCCAAATTACTAAGGTAAAGGACACTAAGGAGTTCTATGTGAGTTCTTATGTTATTTATTGCACTACAAAGATGGGAAATTTCCTAGGTCTGAATACAATGGGGGTCCTCGGAGAAGCACCAAATCAGAGCAAAGTATGGGAATTCTATGACCAATTGGAGCTAAAGAAGGAAAAGAATCACTTTAGGAGAGTTATTGATGCCTTCTTGTATGCTATCAGCAATCAACTGATAGGAGATATTGATTTTAGGTTGACCAAAGAAGCTATGACATTTTTTGTAGAATGGGGGAATTGGTTCATCTAGTACCCTAAGACTACTTACATCAGATTGTTTGGTTTTTAGAAATATTCCTTTAGATTACTAATATGTTGTAGTGATAGAATGATTATAATGGAATTCTCTTGTCAACTAGTAGAGGTGAATGCAAAGTTTGCAAGTAAACACAAGGCAGGTTGTCTCACATTCCCTCTAGAGTTAGGATTTTACTCTTGTTCAACTGTAGTAGTAGAAAAAACAACAATGGAGGAGTTCCAAGCTCTCAATTTGAAATTTCATGTGGCAAATAAGAGTTTTGACCCAAAAGGGAAGATGAGTGGTTTGTATGCATCTTTGTTTACTTATCATGAGCCTCACATTAAGGACTTTTTGGACGATCTTCAAGATCAATTTGAGGTGAGGATGAAAGTGTATGAAATATTGAATATCCTTCATATGAGAGAATTCAATGTAAATGAGGATATACCATAAGGGATGTCAGATGATGGCATCACTCTTGATCCTTAGTATGATGTAGATGAGATAGAAACAAAGGCTTTGGATCCCATAAACTAGATGGAGAAGGAAGAATTTGATATAAACAAGCTCTCACAGGTGATCATTGATAGGAGTTTGAAATGGATTGATATATGCATTAACCAATGTCAAGGGAGAACCACACAAAAGAGGAAAGACTTGAAAGATGAACCATATTCTTCCACTACACCAAAGGGATATAGAATGTTGAGAAGGAAGACATCACAAGTGGTAGAAGAGGAGGAAGATATATTTAATGAATTAAATGGAAAGATGTAAGATGCTACAAAAAAATCATGGCTACATCAGGAGGAGTGATCTCTGGCATGAGTATAAAGCCCATTGCCATAGTGTATCATGGAAGAGAGACTATAAAAGAAAAAGACTCTTGTTGTGCCTTCATAGTAAGGGGAGGTTGTTACTGAGGAAAAGATGGACAAAGTGGTGAATATTTTAGATTCTCCCATTCCATCTGATGCTAAAGATACCCCTCTAGAGGAGGAAGAAAAGGAGGAATTTGGTGACGAAGATATGCCCCTTGAGGAATAAAATGAGGTCAAATTGGATCATGTGCTCACCAAGGAGGAGCAGAAGGAAATTTTTGACAATGCATCCAAGTTAGCAGCTAAGCATGTGGTTGAACAAGAGAAGGAATCTCAAGAGAAGGTCAATAAAGAAGAAGCATTAAGGAAAGAATAAGAAGAGGTCGAGAAGGGAATACTAGGGCAGCATAAAGCTTCCTCTACACATGCAACTAGCTTGATTCAATAACCTCCCAAACAAGTGCCAACAATTAATCAACAAGTGACAACTCCACCAAGTGCTCCAACATGATTAAAGTTGAATCTAGAGAAGAGACAACAAGTTGACACTCAACCAATAAGTTGGGATGAGATGAGGAAGGAGGTAGATAAGATAGAACCAAATAAGAAGCCAAGGGATATTCACTCCACCAAACTTATAGATCATGGGGATTTGGTTGCAAAGGTTGTAACCCCTATCATTGATAAGGATGATAGAGAATTATAGGCCTCATATTACCAAGTAAGCACAATCAACTTGGAAAAGCAAACTAGGAGCCAACAAATGACACTCATTGATATTGTGGCAACTTTAGTGAAGTCAAGAATGGTGAAGGACAAACAAGAAAAAGATGAGTTGAAGAATCAAGTGGGACAAATGAATAAATTTTTGAAGGAGCTTATCTCATCAACTTCAAAGCATCCATTGTCATATGAGGCACTTGTATTGATGAGTCGTAAAGAGGCCGATGAGATTAATGATATAAAAATAAAGGCTCAATTGTTCGATAATTGGTTCAATGCTCTCAAGATATAGATAGAAGAACTCCTTGTTGAAGGATACAAGTATTATGATGAAGCATATACTCTTGATAAACACATAGAGGAGTATGCTCAAAGGCTATGGGAAGAAGAATATAAGTATAGAGAATACTCAAGAAAGCTAAAGATTATAAACAAGCTACCCAAGGGAACATTGATTAAGTTCAGAATCTTAGGAGATGTGGATCCAAGTTATATTGAGAAGTCCATTAATATAATCATTTTTAGGTTAGAGATTCTCATAGAATATAGAATGAATTTTCTTAAACCTCAATAGGATTTGTGCATCCACATGGGGGTGTTTGAGGAGATCCTCTCGTTTGTCACCACCAACAATCGACCATTGAATCAAAGAGTGAAATTTTTGCAAGAGATAAAAGATGACTGGAATAAGCAGTTGGAGATGGTCCCAAAGAGACTCTCCTAGATAAATCAATGACGACCAAATTTGATACTCAATGAGCTTTAGAAGATATCAGCCAATTGTAGGAGATCACCAATACAGTTACAAAATATTTTGAAAGATCAATGTTCAAAGTGGAGTGGATAGATGGGCCAGATGTTGAATATTTGGGACAAATATTCAACAATTTTGATGAGTATATAAGCAGAATAAAGCTAGCAAATCAAAATAAAGAACATTCTATTTTGAAAAGGGGAATAAAGTCAATGAAATTCAGTCTTTGGTGGGTGCCCTATTTTATAGGATGTGTACTTCAGTGAACTGGAGTGCTTCTACAGTGAATTTTTAAAAAGAGTTACTTTCCCTAGAGATCAATCTTGTGTAGTAGTTAGCTCCAGTTCTGGGATCAATCATGCTGATTTTTCCTTGATTTTCATACTGGGCGCCCTAGATTTTGGGATGCATGTCATCTTTTTGAGGGAAAATTGCTTTGTAATTAGTTTATATGTTTGATGTTATTCTTCATTGTAAAGGTTAGAAAATTGAAGTTTGATTTGCATCCTATGACTTGCAATCTTTTAAGTTATTTTTCTACTGCTTAGTAGTTTTAGTTTTCAGTTTCTAGATAGTAATTTTGAAGACATGGTTTCCTCCATACACTAGTGAAGATTGTTGGAGTTGTACTTGTTTCTTATTTATTTTCATCAATAATAGAAGAAATCGGACTTGAGACTATCTTTGAGTATCACTAGTGAATGGTATTTTTATTTGTTTCTATTGATCTATAATTTCTTTTGGGAATAGTAAAATATTAAAAAAAAGAAATAGAAATGATAAATATGATGATCATTGGAGGTCCTTCGAATACTGCACTATGGATGAAAATGATTGTGTATTCATTATGAATTATTTCATTCATTATTTATCTTTAAAGAAATAAAGTTCCCTTAATGGATGTATGTCTAGAATTTTAGAATGAATATATATTTGCATGTTTCTTTTTGCAAGCTTTGAATCATCTTTTGTTATTTATTTTTAAAATCTATTAGTTATTTTAGAATAAGAATCAATATATCCAATTTGTTTCCTTAAACCAGTAGGCCCCTAAAATTTATAACCATGTTGACCGCCGAGTGAAGTAGTACCATTGTGAACCAACCACTAAGACCTTGGAGGATAGTTAGTTTTAGGATTAGTTACTCTTTTTAGGAGAAGCTAGGTAGTAATACCTCACTTGCATGTTGGTGTGTAAATTTGGACATCAAAATCTCCCTTGGCCTTTGGGCCTTCTTGGATGTCAAGCCTTCCTTGCACCACCTCTACCTGCTTCCCACTTTCCATAAGGTTTAAAAAAATGTAGGCTTAGCTAATTCATGATTTCTAGAGGAATCACATTACTCGATTCTCTAGAATCTAGCAAGATTTATGTAGTAGCCAACCATTTATTAGAAAAGATGTGTAAAATGGATCAATTACCTACTTTTTACTTGTAGACATATCACCCAAGTAAATTTTAAGTTCCTCTTGGATATTAGTTTCATCTATAATATATTTACCTGAACACTTGTAGGTTTACTTGGTTGATATTTAAATAGTAGGAGCATTAATATAGAGAAACTCCCTTTATCTATGTTTAGGGACCCTAAAAAATTCCTTGAATGACAATTGAAACTTTACTTGACTTCATTTTAGGTACCTCTTAGATTTTACCTTCATCTATATTATCTTTAGAAACATTTGCAAGCTCACTTGGTTGATAAAAAATAATAGGATTATTAATATAAAGAAATGACCTTTCTCTATGTTTAGGGATTCTCAACAACTCTCTAATTGGCACTTGAACCTTATGTTAACTCAATGCTTTGGTCATGTCAATTAGCTAATTTTCTAGCAAGGGAGTGGAAAATGGAATGGTTACAATACTAGTGTCAAGATGAAATTTAATACCTAACCATTAACACCAACCTACTTTGAGTCTGATGTATTTACAACTCCTTGGTCTCCTTTTTCATCTCATTTTTTATTTTTTATATTTATTTTATTTGGCATTATCTCTAGTCACTTTTAAATTCTCCATATAGTTGATTGGAATATTAGCACTCTTTTGTCTGGGGACATATTTCCTCTATAGGGATGTATTTGGCACATGTATCTACTTTCTAGTTGGTGACTTTCCTACAATCCCATTTGCACTTTTCTCTTCATTATTGTTCTTTTATTTCCTTTTCCTAAATGTGCAACTAGCACACTTGGAACAAAAACACCTCTAGCTTGACCTTTGACACCTACTTGTCTATTTATTAACTAGTAATCACTTTGAAATTTTAATAAAACTACTTCAATAAGATCTTTAATGCCTTCATTAGATGGTTTAACTCTTTTGTACCTTGGTTCCATTAGTTCCTTAAGCTGATTAAATTCTTTGTTTGGTAGCTCATATAGAACATTATGGCTGTCATGATCATAATAAAATAATTTATCTTCTTTATACACACCCAATTGGTCCATTTCCTCATCCTCAGATACTCAGGTGTACCACCATTTTCCTAATATTCTTTCTCTTCCTTGAGTTTTGTAGGAACACCACACTTTGATGGATCATGATGAAAGTGTCATATATCACACCAAAATAAATTAATCTAAAGATTCACATGATCCATCCTTAAGAGATCAAGGGTGTGTTTCTCTTGGTATCCTTGGTTCATATGTTTAGGAACCATTTTCTTATCATTTTTTCTAGGTTTTTTTGACCAATCATAATTATATGGCATGTTCTGTAGTCTTTGACCTTCATTGAAATGTTTAGCAACATTATTAAAAGGTAACTTCTCATTTTTAAAAACCCTTTATGAGATATCCTTCATACCCCAATTAACTTGTCCAATTTTTCCTCAATATTGAGGGGTTTACTAGAAATTATTGCACCTATTCTATGAAGTTTTATGTCCGTCTCTTATAATTCCATTATTATATACTCTCATGTTTCTATTTATATTTCTAACCATGGCATAATATTCCCTTAATTCTTGAGGGTTCTTATGCCATAAGAAGTCATCCAAATTTGCATCAGAATTTAAATTTCCCACAGTATAAAACAAGGCATATGGATTCAATTGGCCTCACATGGAAAGTCTCTTTCCTCATTGTCATTACAAACCTATTATTGAAATTAAAAATTATTTCATTTACCCTTTTCTTGATAGTAGCTAGCTAATGGGATTATAAATTTTGGATCCACTCTCTCTTTGTACTACTATAAAAAACCCTCATATAACCATCCCTTGATTATATTTCATCATCTAGAAGGATCTTGTACCACTTGTTTACACTTTCTTCCAATGATTGCACAAATAATTTCATCATAAAATTTGCATTTTCTATTTCATATTCATTTTTTACATTGATGAAACATCTTAAGTGGTCCTCAATAATGATAATGTTATTGTATTGAAATTTTAGTAAATTTACCCTAATCTAATTTGGAATTAAATTAGAATATCATAGAATACCATTAAATTCAAGTTGCCTTGACCTTTCCATTCCCAATGGCGGTTTTATTAGAGAAAACCTCTAAGAATGTCTTATGGGGCTGACTCTTATTTTTATCTTAAATTTCACTACTAATGGTTCTAGTGATTTAGAATCTATTGATTCTATTACAAATTGTGTGCATTTTTATTTGAAACAGTTTGTTTATTATTTTTATTTTCTATCAGTTACTAAGTATCATTTTGGTTTTTCTTTATCTATTTTGCATTTAGACAATGTTGATTCTAATTTAGTTGTTGGTAATTTAGAGAAAGTTGCACTTGTTATAATTTGAGTTTTTTTATCAACTACAAATTGTATTACAACTTCTCATTGCTTATGTATTAGATGATCAATCAAATCTACCTCTTGATCTATAACTATCTCCCTTCTTTCATTCTTTGACTATGTGGCATTGTCAAGATCATGGAATTAAGTGTCTAGTTTTTTTTGTTTCATAATAGTATATAGAAAAGTTGTGATTCCAACATCCTCTTGGATTTATTACATGTGGAGGTGGAGTAACATTTGCATCTACATACTCAATATGTAATTCTTATAAATTAACTCTATCTCTTCTACTAGTATTTATATCATTCCTATAAATAGCATAATCATGCCTAAGGGTTCTCTATCAATTATTACCCTACTTTCAATTGAATCATCTAAGGTGTATTGATCTTGATCCCATAATGCACCTCTTCTATTTCCTTTACTAATTATTCCTAATTTTATCCTTGAAAAAGCCACCACTCCTCAAAATAGGAGAGATTAACTTTTATGGCAGCAAGGTTTTCAAAAAGTGTTAACCAAAGACCTATTTCCTAGCTACACCATTGTTACTAATTAGCCTGGGTCTGACAATCAAATATTGATATAAATTCTCCTTGATAATGGTGTCATTGTTTTGGTGGTTTAAGTGGTAGGTCCCAAATCCCTAGGGTTGGATAGTCTCCCAAATGTCATAAGTGTCAAACCAAGAAAGAATATCACAAAGCCTATATTTAGGTTGGGTAGCTACAAACCAATTATTGGGTAAAGATCTCCTTCACTTCTAACTTTGCTAAAAGAAGGGGGTTTTCATAAGGTACTAAATTATATGATACTATAAGGACTAAACAATGACCTTACTACCAACCATACCCACTACATAGTGTACCCATGTTTCAATTGTCATAATATACTTATATATTGGTTTGAATATATAAGGTTATGCACCTTTATATAGTAGAAAAGGATTACAAGGTAAAGTGTTTAAAATACGAATATAACAATCCTTATTTCTATTATGTACTTACACATGGAAGCTAGAAAGACAAAATGACTAAAAAATGTGTATAATTTTTAATTTGTTTGAAATGTGTTGAAGTGATGGGATGGGGAACAAATTATAAATTGTTTCCTATATCTAGTTGGGCACAAATCATGGATTTTAGGAAAAATACATAACTACTGAAACATACTTGAAGACTATATTTAATAAAATACACACATAAACTAGGTTCTACACATGTGAATGAGTAAATAATCAAAGTTACAAAACATTATAAGAGTCTACTTAATAATCCAACAATAAATTTTTTTTAATGATCTTCAAAAGATACATTACAAAATATTTGGAATGATTTTATAGCCTTGTAGTAAACCATTTAATCAAGAACCAATCAATATAATACATAGAGAACTCCTATAAACACTCAAACAATGTTTAATATACTAGTTACAATCATTCTTCAAAGTTATAATGATTCTATTTTAGATTTTGAACAAACCACATCAATATGGCCTGAAAATTATACTATCCAAATTTGGAAAATAAAACCCTAAGGCTTCCTACAATATTTTATTCTTGCTAGTTTTGCAACTGCTCTATTTTTGTCATTTCTCCCTTCTTCAAATAAAATCCAAAAAAATATCTTTAAATACCATCAAGAGATATTGAGAAAAGAACCATGGTTTTTTGTAATTGTACAAGCCTTCCATGCCTACCTCTATCACCTTCACATGGCCATGCACTTGAAACCATGCTTTTATACACTATTCATGTTTCATAGTGGTCCATATATAAAAAGAGGTGTCTATGAGATTTCATATGTCAAATCATATCCATTTCAATACCATTAATTGAAAGGAAGAAAGGTACATAGAAACACTTCCTACACCAATATATTGAGGAAATATTGTGCAATTTTTAAAACCTTTAAACAATTACTCTAAAGAAGATGCACATTGTAGGAAATATAAAAATTATCACGATAGATAAATACACGCAAAACAAGATATACATGGGAAAACATATTTCAGAAGATCAAACTCACACTCCAAAAGTCTACTCAATGTATCACAATAAATAATATAGTTACACACACTTGCAAAGCAATTTTCTTTATGGATAATAAAAGTGTTTCAATTTTGGAATTACTTCAATAGCATAAGAGTACTTGTAAATGAGTCACCTTACAACTCCAAAACCAAACAACTCAATATATAGGAGTTTATAAGGCATAATTAGATGCTTCTAAAATAATACAGCTAGAAATGCCACATCTCACATTCTACTAGACTACATGCATGTAAGGCTCAATATGAACATGTGAAGGCCTTTCTTAATGACTACACATGCAAACTAAAAAATTCCACATGCGCATTGCACATGCAAGGAGACCACTTAACATGAAAGTCACCTACATGCATGAAAACTAAACATTACATGTAATTTTCCTACATGCACAATTCCACCTATCATAGAAACTTCCATCTAACTCTTACACTATCATAGTTCCTATCATAGTAAAAATTAATAAATGAAATAAGTTAACTTCTATAAAATGGGATGCATGTTTCCCATGTGGGGTCCACATGACATCTAGTCACCTTACATATAAGATGAAACCACTCCAAGTTAACTCCCACAAAATGACATCACTAGATGTGAATAAAATAATTATAACATAGGTAACAACTAATAATTAAATAAATAATCATGATAAGAATTATTAAATATTGAGAAACATTATTTCTAGCATGCTAATATTTATCAAACACCTCTAAAAATCCAATGGAAACAATAATATTTCAATTTATAGGAGTGGTGAGGCACATAGACTTCAAACACTATCTAAACTTGTATGCGCTCACAAGCTTTGTCAAGTCATTTGCAACATTCACCAAAGTGTCAAATTTCTCCAAATTTACCTTCCAATCCTCTACCATGTCATGAACAAAATGGTATGGGACATCACTGTGCTTTTTCCTCATGTGGAAGGTCAATTTTTTGACCAAACATGTGACACACTCTGAATATCACAACAAATGGTGATCAAACTTGCATCAAGCCCAACATATAAACATAATATATCTTAAGACAAATGGTTTCCTTACAAGAATGAGTGGCTACCATATAATATTCTTATGTCATGGACAAAGCAACTACAACTTGTTGCTTACTAATCCAACTAATAGCAACACCAAACATCATGAACATGTATCCACTAGTGGATATTTTTTAGTTAATTTATCCTACCAAATTTGAGTCCACAAATATTGATTGAATGTTGAGGTCATATAGGATAACCATGAAAAAATAGAGAATACTTGGATCTACCTCGTAGATATTTGAACACCCTCTTTACTAAATCTCAATGTACTCATCAAGGATCAAACTTAAACTAAGGAATCTCACTTCTTAGGTAGTGTCTAGTCCTATACAAACCATATCATAGATTAAACTACCAACAAAAATCACATAAGGTACTATGGTCATGTCCTCTATTTGAGTAGGATATTTTAAAAAATATTACACAATTTTTTCCCCTACAAAACAAGAACAACCAAGGATATACAAGCTACAATCTTGAATCTCTCCAACACCAAGTTCAAATACTTACTCTATCTAGACGAAATATTTTTGTTAGCTCTATTTCTTTTGATATCCACTCCCATGATGTACCTTACTACCCTTATATATTTCATCTCAAATTGTGCTGAAATCTAAGACTTCAAATTAGAAATCAAACTCTTACCATTCCCAAAGAATAGCATATCATCAACATATAAATTGATAATGAGAATGTGATCATTATCACTCTTGAAATAGATAATAATGTGATTTTTATCTCAAAAAACCCAAACTCAAAACAAAGGGCATCAAAATTTTGGTACCACATATCAAAAGACTACTTCAAACTATACAAATACTTCAACTTGGAAATAAAATTTCCTCTACCTTTTATAACATATCGGTTAGGCTATGACATATAGATTTCTTCCCCTAAGTCATAATGAAGGAAAGCTATCTTCACATCCATTTGTTCAACTTATAAATCATAATATTTATAACTACTGATAAAAATGACCTAATGGATGACATCTTTATAATAGGAAAGAATATATCAACATAATAAATTTTCTCCACCTTTGAACAACCCTTGATGAACAACCTTGCTTCATGCTTATCAACATTTCCATTAAGACCAAAATTCTTCTTGAACATTCATTTATAACCAATTTTTTTTCATCCATCAGTAAATTATATTAGATTGCATGTGTCCTTTAATATAGTCATCTTTTCTTCAATGAATTTTATCTAGTAATCTACATCACTCATACACATAGCCTCATTTATAGTCCTTGGATAATTATTGTTAGAAATCAAACCAAAAATATAATTATAATCAAGAAATGAGTAACCAAACCTTTCAATTTGTCACTTGATCTGAGTGGACTTCCTCAAAAGTTGAGGTTGAGGTTCTTCTTCTTTTGAATTTTCAGAACTGCTAGAGCACAATTAGTCATCAAGTCCATCATGGGTTTTTTGTTCAAACTTATTATGGTTAAAAGGAAGTTGAATGACTTCTTCTTTCTTATGTTTCTCTATAGGATACAAAATAAGGAATTACTCATCTCTTTGAAGATAATAATTGTACTGTAGAGAGCTTTCTCGATGACTGGATCCCAAAGCTTGTACTTTTTCACACCAACACCATAGTTGATGTAGATGTAAGTAATTTATTTTTCTCAAACTTAAACCTATTCTACCTCAGAACATGAGCATATGCCTCTAAGGATGTCTCATGAGGGCTTATTTCCTAACCACACCTCCATCAATGTCTTCTCAACAAGTGTTGATGTAGAAGATTTGTTAACTAGATAACAAGAAGAAAATGTAGACACCTAAAATTGACCATTAAATTTGGTTAATCTATCCCTAATTTGTCTATTCCAAATCCCATATATTAACTAAATAAAGTCTTATTTATTTAATTAATATTCCATGTTTTCATCTATTTTCCTAAGTCCTAGCCTATGGTAAATAATTATTTTTAATTATTTATCTACATCTATCCGACCTTACCCCTTATCTCTCATAAATTAAATAAATAAATTCTATTTATTTAGTTTTTTGCCTCACGTGTCACATCATCCAACACTCCCACTTGCCTTCTAATCCTAATCCCCTCCATAAACACTTGTGCATTCCTAATCCATGATTAAAAAAGGGATAAACCCCTTTCCATTTATTTCTCACCATATTTTTATCCTAGCCTTAAAGACTTTCCCATTTTTGGAGAAGACCCCACATGGGTCTTGTCCCTCAAGGTACCTAAAAGGATGAATTTTTAATTCCTTTATTCCTCTCACTTCACCCTCTTTCGAGTGTAAGGACAAACCTTTTCTTTATGGAAAGATCATCTCCATACTCCAAGGTACCCTCATGAGTACAATCTCCCTCTCAAGCTACCATATTGTGCCACTTGGCACAATATCATGTCTTGAGAGATCACATGCCATTCTAGCCATTGATCTTCCCAATCAATCCTAACTATTGATCTTTCCAATCAAAAAATTATAATTCTAATCTCGACCCAAGCTACTTTAACACACCTTAGAATGCAATATTATTCTGCATAATTCATTAGCACACATGAAAATTATCAAAGGGCACAACCATACCATGCAAATAAGATATCTAACATGGAATTTATTGTTTGATTTTGTGTTTTATTGAATTTCCTAATACCTTAATTAATTTTCTTTTTGTTGATAAATTTATCTATTTAAATTATTCATTTACACCATGATCTTCTTACATTTCTAGCACACCTAGTGCGACCCACATCCCTTTTATTATTACTCATAATTGGTTGTTTTTAGTTTTGGCATGTGCAAGTCACGATCAAGAGGCCTTGTTCTAGTTAGGTGGCCTTGCATTATGTTTGAGTGGCCTTGTCATTATGGTGTTATGAATCAAATTTCATTAATCTAACTTGTTTTTTGTTGCATTTTTGATGAAAATCCTCATTTTTGTAGATAAAAATTGGTTTTGCAAGTCTATATGTCATCCAAACTAACTCTTGGCACCAAGAAATCAAGTTTTTTATTGAACAAATTTCATTTTTTGTATAGGGAATCATAGTTGGGCAGCCTTTTTCATGGTGAGGTGATTATGTGACTTTTTAGGTGGCCTCATGATCTATTTGGGTGTCCCTATAACTGAGGTATAACAATCAATATCTAAGTTTTCTCTTTTTGTGTTTGGGTGGTTTTTGTTGGTATAAATAGGTGTTTTACCTATTTAGGTCCTACTTACATGTTAGTCTACTTAGGTCCTATTTGATTTTTCTAGAATTCTTAGTTGTCTAGATAATATCTTATCATATCTTATCTAGTTTGATTTTATTTAATTCTTGTGTCCTAGGTTATTTAATGTTGGCTCATGCCATTTAATTATGACACAACTGTTTAATGTTGATACATCATCACACCTTACCTATATAAGAAAGGCTTCATATGTATATTTTAATAATTCAATTTAGTAATGTTGCATCCACAATCATAGCATGATATTCTTGCAGGTGATCTTGGGGTGTTGAGGAGTTCACCATACATTCCTATATGGTATCAAAGCTTCAATGTTGTAGAATTCTTTCTAGATTTTAGGGACCAATCTTGGCGTGAAATTTTTGTTGGGTGTGAGTTGGGGTTTCAAGGACCTCGCCATTGAATCCAAGGCATTAAAGGAAGTTAAATTTTCCTTTTTCTTCATCAAATTTCATCATATATTATCTGATTTAAAAGGGTTTAAAGTTGGGCAAGGGTTACTACATCTAGGAGGTAGCTAAATTTTTGAAGAATTTTGGGCCAAAATCACCCCTACCGTTGCATCAAGAAGGCCCAAAAACCCCAAGATCGACTGTCAATTCACCAAAATCTAAGCACTTGAATCGAGGCTTAAAGGAATTTTTTTTCCAATTCAGACATATGGTCGACAGTGAATTCTTATGATCGTACAACTTGTCGCAGAGAAAATCATAGTGATGGCAAAAAATGATCATCAAAACAATTTGGGGTAAAAGTTTTATTTGTTTGATTTTTTTTAATAAAAAAATGTTTCATAACCTATGTAGGTAGGGTACTATAGACAATTACTTTCCTATGCAAGTATTGGCCATAGCCCCACATACTACCACATGATAGTCTCTCATCCACCCACATAGGCCCAGTGGAACCCACCAAACCATCTATTAGCTAGAGAATCTACCATTGACATAACACAAATTCCACCATTTTTAAAGGAATATTTTATGGACATCTACTAGATCCAGTTGTCGAAAACACAAGAGAATATTCTTACAAAATATTCTATTAGAAAGCATATTCCATTCGCAGGGGTGAATATTCTAGTGACGAGTGGTAGACCATCAATTTTAATCTCATAGACTTTTGATGTTGCACGACATCAAAAGTGACGTCAGTAGCCCCTTAAGAAATTTGAATCCCCCTCTCCAATGTAGTTTTGGTTTTGGAGGGAAATTTTCAAATGCCCATAACTTGGTCATACAGACTCCATTTTCTGGTATTTTTTTTATTTGGGGTAGAATTTTGTGTTTTACACAGTGGTGCAACTAGTTTTTAATTTTGGCATCTGGTTTCTCTAGAAATTGCAAATTCTCATAGGTGTTGTTGAGTCGTTCTCATTTTCAAAACTTTTGAGGCTCCATTCTTGCTCCTATTGTAACATTTTTGGGTGATTTTTTAAAAAAGTGCATAATTTTTTGTGTAATTTCTAGTGGTGTAATTAGATTGATCTCATATTGTATTAAAAAAATTAATCTTGTGGCTGAATTTGGCATCTATAAGCACTAAGATCAAGTCCACTTCATTGTTGTTGGCAAGTGGCACCTATAATTGCACTAATTATAAAGTTCCACAAATGATATATTGTTGGGGGATGTCTTGATTGAGTAATTTAGGGGGTAACCTTATAGTGTTTGGTTGCTTTCTTTTACTTTTTTGTATTCTTACAATGGGCAAATCACAAATTGAAGTCCTAAATCCATATAACTATGCTTCATGAATATAATCAATATGAAATTATCTCATTATGAAATTTTTAATTTCATCTAATGGAAACCATTCCTCAACCCACTGATGCTAAAATATTGGAAAAATGGGAGCTTTATCGTGAGAAAAAACTTGGATGCATATGCTCATTAGTCTCATTTGATTTACAATTTCATGTTGAATCATGCAAAAAACCTAAAGAGGGTTGGGAGACTTTTAAGAAATTGTATGGTAAAACTGATAAGACTAGGGGATATCAGATTGATAATGATTTGATGAATCTTGATACTAATTTTTTTTACCACATCCAAGACTATATCTCCAAGATCAAACAACTAAGAACACAATTACAAGATTGCAACATTAACAAAGAAGATTTACAATTGGTTTTGAATTTGTTATCAAAGATTGGTCTGGAGTATTCAATGTTTGTTTCTGGATTTCATACCCGTCTAGTTTCTATGGGAGCATCATATGCTAGTCCTAATTTTAATGAATTTACTAATCTACTAATCCAAGAGAAAGAGAAGCTAATGCAAATGGGTCTAATCAAGTTTTCCAAGTCCCAAACATTGTTGACTAGTGAGTGAAAGGTACAAAAAGAATCAAGGAATCTTGAAAAGAAGAAAAAGAACAAGCCACACAATGAATCAAAATACTCTCCCTCAAAATGGGAATCATCTAAGAAAGAGAGGCCTACTTGTGCATATTGCAATAAATCATGGCATGATGAACATCAATGTTATTCTAAATAGGTTGATGAGTTGAAGCATCTTCTTAAGAAAACAAATTAATTCTTCTTCATCAAAGTTTGATAAAATCAAGGGGAATGCACTTGCTGTAGTTGTGTATTTTACAACAGGGAGGTGGTTACCCAATTCAAGAGCCTCACATAACATGGCTTCATCAAGGAGTATGTTTGCTTCATTTGAGACTTGTTCATTACTACCCATCCTGATGGCTAACAACACACATATATACATGTTTGTGGGAAGGGATCTATTAACATGGATGATAGATAATTTAATGATGTTCTTTGTGTGTTTTAATTACCAACCAATATCCTTTCCATATTTCAGATCACACATGGTGGAGTAATAAAGAGTGTTGAGTCCACAGTCAATTCTATCATACTTCGATATTTGCATAGTAGAGATATAGTTGCAGTTGGAGAATTTGATCACCAATCTCATATCCACACCTCATATTTTACTCCTAATGCTTTGGAAGATGTTCACATTGAGGCATATTGTGTGGATGCTTTTGAGGAGATTCAATATGGTCATTTGAATCTCGGTATACTTTCATCTTTTGAGGATTGAGTGACATGTGTTGATATTCCATCTCATTCATCTACTATTATACCTGAGGATGCTTATGATTCCGTTATTATGGATCCTTGTGATTCAGTGTAGGAGGACATTTAGTGTCTTCCAATGATGGCTACTTGGGATGAGTACTTGGCAGACATTTTTGGTTTGTTTTGTGAGTCGTACATTTCATATTTGGGAGATATTATTGGTTGTATTCATCTTCTCTTTGATGGAGATGATAATTATTTAGTTGTTGCAAGGGAACACTTTGACACTCTTGTCCATTCTCTATATAATCATCCTTTGCAGTTTGACATGAGTGTGGATACTTTTAGACAACATTTGGAGGAGGCTTATTTGTTTTCAATGGGGGTATCTTTGTCTTTGTATTGTGTTCTACAATTGTTTCTAGGAGATTCTAGATTGTCTTCTTTGGTAGTGCAGCCTAGAATGCCTTTTTGGAGTGTGACATATTTTGAAATTGACACGAAGACATTTGAGAATTCTTCAGAGACATCACACATGATCTTTCTTCCTGCATCTTCCTTTTAGTAATGGGAATACATTCTACATACCATCTTGGTCTTGTTTCCTCCCAACGGGAGGAACATTGTTCGGTGATCATTGATCATCTTCAACAATCATTGTTAGACATTTGCCATCTTTGTAGGAGACTCTATATTGAGGAGGTTGTATTATCTCTCTTCTTCTCTCTTATGGGTTTTTTCCCTTGAATAGGGTTTTATTCTTCTCATGCATCATTTAAGGCATTTTGTTTTTTATCTCTCTTTTTGGGAGAATTTTTGTCCCATTGGTTTTTCTCCTTTTATCCATTTGTGAGATATTGCATTTGTTTTTGTACATGGTTACCTAACATGACCTCATAGTTGGGACCCATCTTTGTTCCATTTACATAATTACTCCCTAAATTGTACTTAAGGGAGGGTGTTGGTGTAAATAGGTGTTTTACCTATCTGGGTCCTATTTACATGTTAAGTCCACTTAGGTCCTATCTACTTTTTCTAGAAGTCTTAGTTGTCTAGATAATATCATATCATATCTTATCTATTTGGATTTTATTTAATGTTTTTGTCCTAGGTCATTTAATGTTGGATCATGTAATTTAATTATGACACAACCATTTAATACCAATAAATAATCCCACCTTTCATATATAATCAAGGCTACATAAGTGCATTGTAATAATTCAATCTGGAAATCTTGCATCCATAATCATAGCATGATATTTCTACCATTTTTCTCTTGTGGAAGTTATTTTGTCTTGCAGGTGATCCGAGGGTGCTGAGGAGTTCACCATAAACTCCTACAAGTTTGTATCTATTTAATTTCCAACAAGATTTAATTTGTTTGATTAAGGGACCAATCTACTAATTTTTTATTGGTTGTGTTTACACTAAGAGTTATATTGAAAATTACATGCTATTAAAAGAATGAAGTGGGAACTACTAACAATTATCTTGCAACCCTATGATAAAAGACATTATTTCCCATTAAATTAGGTGCATGAAAGTAGATTAAAGGATCAACACATTTTTTTTCTTTGTTTGGTGTTTTTTCTTGGTGTATGCTCTTCCCTCGCACTATTTGGTGATCTTGGAGATCAAAAACCTTGATTTGACCTAAGTCTTGTTGTGTCAATCCCAAGAGCATTAATCACATGCATGCTCTATCCTTGCACCTTGAGTGATCTTGGAGATCAAAAGTGTCTATTGGCTCTTTCCGATTAGTTCATCTTGCGTATTTCATCACCCAAATGGATGACCTCAACCATGTGTTATGTAGCGCCCCTCTGTATCAGTCGTCCTTGACTTTCGAGTAAGCTGTTTATTGGGTGGCCATGTTGATTTCGTTGTTTGAATGTGTTATTGAATTTGGTGGTAAACATAATATTTCAAAGGTATTGTTAAATTAGTTAATTAAATTAAAATTGAATTATAAGGTAATTTAAATAAAATTGAATTGAAATAATAATATGATATAGAGTATATGGTTATTAATAAATAATTAAATTAAGTTGTTTTGATTAAAGTTTTGTTTAAATTGTATGTTATAACTATTGATAAAGTTTATATTCAAGAGAGTTTAATTATTTATAAACGGAAAAGTAATGTGATGATCGTTATCCAAATGTTTAAGGAGTTTCTAGAGGCTCTTATATTCAAAGTAATATTATGTTATGATAGGTATTGAATGGTTTGTATAAAAAGCCTTGATATTCATATTATTGAGAATAGACATGATTATTGTGAATTGTGTTAACACTTAATTCAAACCTACATAGTAATCATGAATTATAGCAATATAACATTCCACTATTATTTACTTTAATAAATAATGACCATGAATGATGAATTATTAAAGGGGTACATGAATAAGAAAATAGGTTTATGACTATGAAAATAATAACAAAACCTAAGATAAAATCCAATGGTCAACCTTTAGTTGTATACGATAAAATATCAATTTCATGAATAATGTAAATAAACAAAAAAATATTTAAGCATAAATAATCTAGAAAATTTAAATTAGTACAGCTAATAGAAAATAAGTAAATAAATAAGCTAGATTATATTTACTTAAAAAATAAAATAAAATAAGTAATAGTGAATAAGATAATTAAATGAACCTTAGTTTTATATATTTATACATGTCTACCAGGGCCATTGTAACTACATGTCTAGTAAATGCATCCCAACAATAGGCGATAGTGGTTTGAAGGTGGGCGGTTATTATGGCAGTTCATGTAAATTTTAAAATTATTAAGGTAAAAATATAGAGTGTATACATATAGTTGTCCAGCCAATGCCACTTTAGACGTTTTTGGCAGCTAAGAAAAAGAGAGTTTAGATGTCATTGTGAACGGGAAAAGAAAAACAAAAGAAAAAAAAAAGAGTTTAAAATTCATACTTCTTCCTTCATGGCTTACGTCTAATCTCTCTATCCTTCTCATTGTAGAGTGTGCTTGGTTGTTTTAAACATTTAGTTAATAGAAGTAAGTTGGAGTGTAATTTGATTGTTTGTTGTTGTATAATGTTATTATTATAGTTGATTAATGTTGTAAAAAAATTTAAAAAATATTCATGTGGGTTGTGCTTGTTGTTTTAAACATTTAGTTAATAGAAGCAACTAGGGGTCGAATGTGATTGTTTGTTGTTGTATAATGTTCTTATTATAGTTGATTAATGCTGCAAAAATAAAAAATAAAAAAATCATATGAGTGTGCTTGTTTGTTTTAAACATTTAGTTAATAGAAATAGGTAGGGGTGTAATATGATTTTTTTTTGTTGTATAATGTTATTATTATAGTTAATTAATATTGCAAAAACTTTAAAAAATATTCAATTATAGAAACATATTATTATAATAACTCCATATTTATATTTATATGATAATGTGATATTTATGTAATTTTTGTCTTGCTAAATTATATTATTACTTGTATATTTTTTAAAATATCTACATTAATATTTAATGGACATATTTTATTGAAATATTAATTGTAAATAGATAAATTTTACTTTGATATTTATTACAGATAGATAAATTATATTGTGATATTTAATACACATTATAAATAAATATAAAATATGCATTGAGTGTACTCACATTTACTTAATAAGCTTTGAAAATCTTGTCAATTATTAAATAAAATATGTAAAATATTACCTCTAAGTCAACAATGCAATTATATTGTGATGTATGTAATAGTGCTCATGTCATTCAAGTCATTAATAGGTTTGAATTTTGATTGAATGAATTAAATGCATTGTATTGCACATAATTTAGAAAAAAGAAAAAGAAAAATCCTAATTTTTGCACTGACTATTCACAACATGAACCAATAACAAGAAAGATAAAAGATATTTTAGCAATTCTAAAAATAGACAATTAAAAATAGACTATATAAAAGTGTTGGTCAAGTTTTTAATTCCAAATGTTTATTGGTTGAATTGTCACTATCAATTAAAAAAATTGAATTGAATGAATGCATTAGTATTCTCCTTGGATAGAACTAAAAAATAATAATATGTATAGGTTTAAAGATATCCTTATGTATTTTTAAAATAATTAAAAGAATATAAAGTTTTCTTAGCTTTTAAAGATATTTGGGGAGCTTTTAAAGATATATTGGATATGTTAAAAAAATAAATAGGGAGAGAGTAGATTTAGTTGAGTTAGATTTTACATGTAAATAATTTTAGTTAATTTGTTCTAAAATAAATAAAAATAAATAAATCTTTTAAAATAAATTAAATAGTTTTTAGAATAGTTAAAATAAAAGAATAATAAATAAATGAATAAAAGTGGAAGTTATGTGATATATATTAAATATATTTATAGATATATGTTATATGGGTTATTTTGTGTGATTTAACAGTCATATGTTCAATTAATATTAAGTATTGAATTTTAAGGAAAATTGGAATGTTGGAAAATAATGTTAAAATGATGACGTTAGATTTAATGCTAATATTGATCTAGATAGTAGCAATGTAATTTTCTTTAAATCAATCAAAAAGAAAATAATAATAATAATAATTGTCATCATATTTTGAGGAGATCGAATATAAATTACTATTATCCATAAGAACCAATGCTAATGTTAAGGGATTTACTTCTAACACTTATTAGGAATCAATGAAGGTACAAATCTAATAATGGTAATTATTAATGAAACATTAATGGGGATGGAGGTGTATTAGAAAATATTCTAGTGTCAACAACAAAGTATGTGTTATAAAATAATTAAGAGTGGATAGTAATGTGAGCTAATGAAATCTCACCAAGTGTAGTAGTAAATAGGCTTGGGATAACATGTAAAAGAAAAAAACAAACAAAATATAAAAATAATAATAATAATGAAATAATATGGGGATTCGGGCATTGCATTAGATGATAATAGTGGCTTCATGCACTTCTGTAAACCTTTGGCACATTTTCCATAGTAGACATGGAATAATGTTAGAGTATGACCCTTAGTCAAACTATTATACTATTTTGGAAGCTATTGAAAAAACCTAGCTCTTGTTAAGAATTTATACTGCTTAATGGAACCATGCTTACTTAAATGTTATCCATTTGAGACTCTATTTTAATTGATCTAATGTTAAGTTCCATAAGTTTGCAAATGCCTTCATATTATGGTTAATGAGCTTGTTGAATATGTTAGTTACGTAGTCTTCTTTTAATATCTTATGAGTCGTGAATGTACTCACGATCATGTTTCACTGATTGTATGTGCCTTATTATTTGGTTGCAATGCTTGAATAAGTGATATCATTGTATAAGTAGTTAATTAGCGAAAGTCTGAAGATTTTGGTTGGTTGTTCAAGCTGAATTATTGGATTGGTTTTCAAGTTGAGATGTGCTCAGTTGATTGTTATCGTTGTCATGATGATTAATTTTATTCTACACTTGTCTCCTCTATAGATTTTACGTAGTCATTCTGGAGTTCCATGATGTGAGTTTCTTTGGAAACCCAAGTATTTGTGTACCCCTCAGTTGGGAGTGTATGAATATTGGTGTCATAGAATCCCTGGCTTTCCTTTGTATGCCTCTGGAAGCAGTCACCTTGTAAGTGGTCGTTGTGAGTGTTGTATGATATGTTTTGGTTGATCTTGTGGTTTGGTCTTGTGATCATTTTGCTTGTTTGTCCTGGTCATGGGTCTTTCCTATCAGCTCCTAGCATGGGGGGTGGGCCTTCAGGTCCACATGGTCAGGTGGAATGTGCTATGCACCCCATTGGGTTCCCAGGTTGTGTTCGTGATGCAGAAGCAGATGCAGAGTTCCCAGAGCTTCACTTTGTTGAAGACTATTCCTCACTTTGTACCTTACTCTCTATTAATGTATTATCCTTGTACTTGGTGTATTCTTCCCGTTGATATAAGGGAAGCTTTATGTAATGTACTATTGCATCCTTGATGCATTGTATCTATGGAAATATGCTCCATAGTTGTATCTTGGAACTATGAATTGAATTGTAATAAAATGATCTATCATTTTCCTTTCTTTTTCTCATGGATGATTATACATTATCATTATGTAATCTTGGATTTCATTCGCTTTCATTTTGATAAAAAAATTAGAGTTCGTAATGACCCTTCCATGTACCCCAAAGGACACAGATGACTTTGCAAATACATAATTATTTTTCATGAAATGAATGTACATATTCATCTTATGCAATGTTTCACTTTCCCTATTAAAAAAATAAATTGTGTGGTGTTTTGTTGTCCTTTGGGGATCACACGATGGGGCATTACATGTTACTAACAAGGTGTAAAAAGGTGGGAGAATTAAATCTACACCCCTATCTAGTCACACCGTGTTTAATGAAGCTTTGATGTTTGGGTGATACCAAACTAAGAGTGCAAGGTTGGTCCAAATGGCTTAGCTAACTTTCTTGAACCACACTTGTGATTGGCTAGTGTTCACAATTGTGCCTCATGTACCCTCCTGGCATTTAGAGGACTCTCATGGAAGCTCTTAGAACCTAGATAATACATTTTGTATGTTGCTTAGTGTGGTGCAAGGTACATTATCATGCTTGAAGCTACTCACCATCTATCTCCCTAAGTAGATATAGAATCTCTTTACGGAAAGTCTTGGGACCTCCAAAGAAAGGGAAAAGGTGAGCCCTTGTTCCATTGGATCCCTATCCATTGAATCTTGAAAGATAATTTCCTTGCACTAATCTTGAGATATAACCCTTTGGCTAGTGGTCCCACACTAAGGTAACACTCATACACGATTAATTTTAGTGAATGTGATTTTTTTATGTCTTCTCATTTTATGCTAGTACTTGTCTAAATACCTCAAAATATTTATGTTCAAAATAAAGTGTCTTCAAGTGTGATATTGCTTGGAAATTTTTTTAAGTCATCTTTTACAAAAATACACAATCATTTTAACATGTTCAACTTAGTTTAGGAAGCCTTGTTTTGGACGGTCTTGTATTGCCTAGACTTTGCTCAAGATAATTCCATCTTAGTCTAGTTGGCTTGGTCTTGTGTTTAGGTGGTCTTGTATTTCCTAAAATTGGCTCAAAATTAGTCCAAATTGTTTAGGAGGACTTGGCCTATGTTTAGGTGAGCCTTACGCAAAATCATTCCATCTCAATTTAGGTGACCTTGTCATGTGTTTGGGTAGTTTTATATTGACCAAACTTTTCTCAAAATCCAACAATATTTTTTAGGTGGCCTTGTTCATAATTTGGAAGCCTCATACCCTATTTGGGCAGCCTTGTAGAAGTCATTCATGAGCTCACATTGCACCCTAACTCTATTTAGGTGGCCCTATTTATGTTTTGGTAGACTTGTAAAATTTTAGGTAGTTTTGTTTTGACCGGTTCTAAGTCCCAAATTTCCTTAAAAATATTTGGATAGGTGACCTTGCTCTATGTTTCAAGGTTTTTTTTCATAAAAAATATAGAGATAAAATACTTCATACCCTAGGTAGATAGTGTTCTTCCTATTCTAGCACTACAAACAAATATTTTTCCACTCCATATTAAACCTGTATTGACCATTTTATTTACATAAAGAATCCAAACTTAGTCAAAGTCTCATAATTTTAGCACAAGGACATAGCTAAATGTATTATGTCAAAATCTAAATCATCCATGTAATAAAAAACCTAACCTCAAACACTTAATCGAGAACCTAAATCCTAATCAAAGAATTCATCTCAACAATATCTTTGGAACTTAGCCTATCCTAATTTAGTCATCACTTGTTAAATCTATTCCACCTCAAGCTAGATGTATAGTTTGATTTAAAATCACCTTTTTATTTTTCTTGAGAACCTAGTCTATCTCAAGTAGATAACCAACCCATTGAAATCCACATAGGGTCTCCATTGTAGTTAAGATGAGCAATCCAACCACCCATCCTATAATCAACTAATCAGTTAGCTACATCCTTAGACTTAAAAGGAATATCATCAAACCCCATCCCAACTCATAGCAACCTACACAATTTACTTGCATGCCCATTATTTGTTTTCAAGCATAAAAAAAAATGGAACAACAATCACATTGGACCATAGGCATGCCTACATATGAGAACATCTTCCATCCCACATTAGAAAGTGGGGAGACATCCAATCCAACAAATCAACTTTAACAACTCATTAAACCTAAAATGGTTTCTCAACCTGAATATTCACCATGAGTCCATGAGTTCATAAGTAATATAGAGATTGGAGATTTAGTGGAATGAGATATTGACTACCAAAAGTATTCAATCCTATCTAAGAATTAATCAATAGAGGTGCTAAAACTTCTATGAGACTTTGAAATGTTTAAACTAGGTGATATATTTATACAATAATCCCTCAAGCTAGTCTTTGACAATCCATGGGGTGGTAGACCTTCCCAACCTAAAGATCTAATTCTTGGGAATATCATATTAGTTCAACTCCCCTTTGTGCACAACTATGTTCCTAGGCTATCCACCACACCTCATGTAGCCTTGAGATTTAATCCTATTCCCACTCCCACATCTCAAATATCACTCAACATCCCCATTGCACCTATGCAATCTAATACACCCCAAATTGATGTCTAGGTTCTTGGTGCATTACCACACATATTTACTCCTAGTCAATATTTTTTCAAACATCTATGACATCACAACCTCCTCAATCCCAACACCTCTTTGCTCCTTCACATAATCCCCTTATATCTACAACACCTAATATTCCTTAGCAATCCATGCCTATCACCCAATATTTTGTACCTTATATCCCTTAGTCACATCCCCTTATGAACCCCCATACTCTTCCACTTATATTACTCAAACAAAACTCCCTCATATCCCTCAATCCACTTATATCCCCAAATATTCTTACATTCCACTAACATCCACCTCATATGCCTCACATGTGTCTTACGTATCTCTTGCTCCACATACATACCATACTACCCAACCACAATCATCATCATACATTGGTTCATTATCATTTAATCCTCCTAATCCATATCATCATCCATCCAATCCACCTCCTTAGAATTTGTATCCTCATGGGAAATATGTTACTCCTATGAGTCCAATCAATCCAACAAGAAATGCACTTACTGAACCCTCAAATGTTGAATGGGAAGAAATTAAGTTAGCCCTCAAGGGATTACAAGAAGGCCAATAAGAAATAATTCAAATTTAAATATTTTTCCCATATCCTTTTGATCATAGCATCTTCATGGTCCCCTTCCCACAACATTTTGAAATTTTGAAATTTGACAAATACAATAGAAAAGTAGACCCCCACAACCATGTCAAAGAATTTTCCATGAAATATCAAGAAGTGGCATATAGTGATAACTACCTCCTTTATCTCTTCCCTTGTAGTTTGGGTAGATGATCTTTGGAGTGGTTTATGCACCTCCCTCATGGATTGGTTTCCACTTTTATTGATCTATCCAAAAAAAATGTGGCACAATTTTCCTATAATGTTGAGAACAAAACTACTATATTAGACCTTTACAATGCTAAACAATGTAATGGGGAAATTTTTTCTTCTTATCTAAAAATTTGAAGAGGACTTTCAAGCCACGTTCCTTGGAGTATGCTCAAAAATAAATTTGGTTAACATCTTCATCCAAAAATTAAACCAAGAAGTGTCCTTCCACTTGCAAATTCATTGTGTGTCCATATTCAATGATATCATTGAGAAAGGATTTACTATTGAGAAGGCCTTTATAGCTAAAATTATTTTCAAGATCTAAAAAGAAAACAATGATAAATATAATGACAAACCATGCTTTTGGGAAGAGAACAAAAATATTGTAAGTGATGGAATCACTAATGTTAAACATGTTCAAGTGGCTAGTGTAACCAATGTAAATCAAACCACCACTAAACCTGATAAAAATAATCCCATCTCCATACCCCAAGGAAAACCCAAACCAAGAATCCAAAATAATCTAAAACAAAAATTCACCACTCTTGGAGAACCTTTATATGTTGTGTTTCAAAATCTTGTTCAAGCTAATCTCGTAACATTCCCCATGACCCAAACATATGATGAGTATAGACCAAAACCTTATTGGTATAAATGTAATGAATATTATGATTACCATAGAGTTGAAGTTCATTCAATAAATAAGTATATGAAGCTTAAGAGCTACATCCAAGACCTCATTGATCAAGGTGATATTGGGATAGGAGTGAATTCCTCTACACCAAATCATTAATTGGGAATATATCAAGAATCATTTTCCGAAGAAATATCAAGGTCCTTCCACCACATCAAATCCATCCAATCCATATAATTATCAAGGGAACCAAAAAATTCATGTCAATAACAATAGTGTTCCTTTCAATTATAACAATGTTTTTGGATACATCATGCAAGTACCTTCACAAGTTGCAATGATCAAAATAAAATCTAAAGATCCTAAGTGTGCCATCACTAATAAATGTGGTAAGGTTACCATCCTTGGGCCATATAATGCATCCTATTAGTCTACTCAATATAGTCTCTTGGACCATCTTGGAAATTCTTAAGACATCCCCCATCCATAGAGAAATACTTAAGAAGGCATTACAGGAATAACAAGCCCCCGACATTGACCCTACCTAATTCTGAGAACTCATGGGCCATTTATCCTTCACTTATCAACTTGATTTTATCAAAAATGATATGTAACCCTTGGATCCGTCTCATAAAAAATAACTCCATGTATAATTTTTCATATCCAAGCATAAGGTCAAGTGAGCCTTGCTAAATAATGGTTCTTTCTTGAACTTATGTACATTGAACTTCATCAAAAAATTGAGATACTCTGAGTCTGATTTGGAGCCTTAGGTAATCATCATAAAGGCCTATGATAATGCAAAAAGAGATTCAAAAGGTACTATTTTTTACTCATTCATGTGGGCTTGGAACTATAGTACACAACATGCCATGTCATTGATCTTGACCTTCCCTATATTTTCCTTCTTGGTCATCCATGGTTGAATTCCTTGTAGGTTGTACCATCCACATATCATCAATGCCTCAAATTTCCCCATAATTACATTGAAGTCACCATATATGCAAAAACACACCCCTTTGAATACTATTGCTCATTGGAGGTCACATATCATCAATGCCTCAAATTCCCCCATAATTACATTGAAGTCACCATATATGTGAAACCACACCCCTTTGAATACTATTGCTCATTGGAGGCCACATATAATCACTGCCACATTTCCCAAGCACACATGTTGTGCCTCCCAGTACATCAACACCATCAACATCTTACATCAATCCCAACACACTTTCATCTTCACCTACAACATCCACTACACCCAACATAGTTGAATCCAAGGTCAAGGTAACTGATAAAGGGTGTGGTGAGTATACATTGAATGGATCTTTCCATTTGGGCTTTATGGCTCCCTATCCACATTCCGATAATCAACCCAACTATCAAAAATTTTCTAGTGTGCCTAGTATCAAAACATACAAATCTACAGTATTTCATTTTTTGTTGTGAATAAAGTCTTGTACCTAGCTAATCCCTACTAGGGGATTTAAGGGACTTAATTCACACGTTAAGTTTACTTATGTCATAAGATTATTTAAGGAAGACTTAATTATCATTTCTAAATTTTATCTTATCCTAGGTAGTTATGAGTTAGTTGTATCATGTGATAGGATTAAGACATGTGTCATGATCTTGTCCAATCCTATCTCTCACCTTTCATTTATAAGCAAGGTTCCTCTTGCATCTTGTAAGTATAATATATTTTTTTCACATATTGTGAATCCTATATCATATTATAATTCTTGTTTGGTAGAATTGAATAATCTATTATTGCTTCTCTCTTTTGCAAGTGGAGGTCATTTGATATTGCAGATTGAAGATCTTGGTTGCTCAATTCAACATGGTAATAGAGAATGTGATTGATCCCAACATGGTATCAGAGCTTTGAATCTAGCAAGCCCCTTCCTTTTTCTTAAAGAGTTTCTACCATTGATTTTTCTATTATGATTTGATTTTCTTTTGTGATTTTGTGAATTTTTGTATGCTCTTCTCTTATTTCAATACAATTTGGAGAATCAAAAAGGATTTATAAAGATCTATTAATCCTATATTGCATGTATGTTTCTTGGTGAGATCTTTTGATTGCAACTCCTATGGATATATTAGTATTTTTGGTTATCCCATTGTGTCCAAAAGGCTCAAGAAAGTCAATTTTTTTATTTTTTTTCACTCAATTTGGTCACCATTTACAACAATTGAAAACAAGGGTTTGAATCTAGATCTAGAGAATGACTTTCGACTAGAGCATTTTCAGTCCAAAAAAACTTTTCCATTGTATCCATGAGGCTGACTCCACAAATTTTAATATTAAATTTTCCTATATACTGAAAAATTTATTTCTAAGGCAAAATTTTTTTCCAAAAGGGTCATATGACCACCCAATGTAGGTATAGTTCACAAAAAATTTAAAAAAATGTTTTTTTAAAAATTGTTATCAAAAAATTATAAAGTTAAAAAAAAAATCTAAAGGGGTCTTGAAGGTACCCACACTTGTAGGTCACAGTACCCTCGAGACCCACCCACCCATATTAATGGGTGTGGTACCTTATGGTACGACCACCCTATGCATAGGGTGGTGGCCCATTAAGACCATCCCCTTTTATTTTAAGGGTGGTGTGGGAGGGGATTAGCCCCTCCCCCCTCATTGTTTTTAACTTTTAAAATATTTTTTAATAATATTTTTTTAAATAAACTTTTTTAATAAAATATTTCCAGCACCCAGTCGCCTTCTGCTTACCCTAGGTTGCATGGGCGATCAACACCCTGTTGATGGCCAAATTGACACATGAAAAATAGGAAATATGTAATTACCTTCTCCTAAAAAAGGTGAATGATCATTAAATTGATCACCTTCTGAGGCCCTAGGTGTTGGGTCACAACTATACTAGTTATTTAAGTATTCAATGAGGTTGTAATGTTCAGGTAGCATACTAGTTTTCTATCACAAACTAAGGTATTTAAGTATTAAAACTAATTTAACAACTATTCAAAGAAAATGAAAAATATAGATCAAAGCAGTAAGAAAGAAAAGAATGTATATTGATCCAAATAACTAGACTCGTTATTCTTCAACGTACCTTTTAAGAAAATTGTATCTAATAAATAAAATTGTAATTGATACACAATGGCATTCACTCACAATAAAAAATCAATAGCATATTTTTTTCCATTCATTATAACTTAAGCTCATAGTAAACAAATTTTTATTCCTTTGAAGAATTTCAAATCAAATAGATAACAAGAAAATACCATTTCAGAGTATAATCAAAAGATGGATGAATTCGACTAATCCTATTTGATTGAATCAAATAATCAACATTTACAATTCTAGCAAGCTTCATTGGTGTATGAAGTTCCAAAGTCTTCAAATTAACTCTTCTAAAAACTATTATAGAAATGCAAAATGCAAAAAATCTAGAAATTCCTATTTTATTTGACCTCAAATCTTACTTCAACTCTCAGACCCTAACAATGAGATATTTTACAATATATAGACTTACTACATCAATTTCCCTCCAAAAAGAGAGACATGCAGTAAAATTAGGGCATCCCAACATGAAGATCCAAAAATTGAGGAAGCACTAAGCTGAACTGCAATTAACTATTCCAAAAAACTAATTCTTCAGAAAGTGGGCACCAATTTCCTATTTTGACCACAAATTAACTCCAGTTCAACTGTTGCACCCTTATATTTAATCGGAGAAGTTCCCAAAACATCTCCAACCTTTGACTTGGTTATAATAGAATATTCATTTTTTAAATATTCAAAATTTACCTTTTTTTGTTGCTTATATTCCTCAAAATTATCTAATACTTAGGCAAGTATTTCCATATCTGGTCCATCTACCCACTCAAGCCTAAACTTGTTCATTTCAAAACTTACTGATGTTGTAGCTACACACTTATCCATCTAATATATGCCATTTTTCATACATTTGACATCAACCTTAATGTTCATTAGCCTGTCCAAATTTGTTTTCTCTTCACCATTCTTAGAATTAATTTCTTTTTCCAATTTGGCATTCCATGAACCTCTAATGGCTTGAAGAGTGTCTAACCTACGTGTTCTTGGAAACAACATCTTTGGGCTAATAATAGTTGCTATGAAGCTCTCAAAACATGAGGAATCCTCATATAGATCCTTCTGTAGCTTGAATAGACTTAACTTGTTTTATGTTATAAGCTCTATTCTAAAAGATATAATATTAATGCATTTTCTTACAAAATTGATATCCTCGTTTCCCAAGATTGTAGTTTGACTCAACTCTTTTGCACTCATATTATTCAACTCCCAAATCTGATTCAAGTCTAATCTATATTTCTCGTCCTCTTCTCTCAAATTGTTGGTATATTTTTACAATTACTCCTCCAATGCACAATCATCCTCATATTGTCTATACACCGATATTAGAAGTTCCTCCATTTCCTTCCTAAAATTATCAATCCATCTATACAAAATTTGGGAATTCTTCATTTCATTAAGGTCATCCACCTCCTTTCTACTCATTAATAATGGAGCCTCTAATGATGAAGGCTACTCTGACACTGGGGATGTGATTCCTTTTAAAAATCTTTTCATTTGTTCAAGTTGAGCCTTAAGCTCATCTTTTTTTTCTTATCTTTTGTCATCCTTTCTTTTATGGTTCCACAACTAGATCCATGGATAACATTTGCTCCCTTTTTTCTTTTTCTTACCCAAATTGATAGTTCGATGCTTACAATTCTCTATCATCTTTATCTATCATGGGAGTTGTAACTTATGGAATCATATCCCCTACTTCATTGAGCCTGGTGGAGTGGAGGGTTCTAGGCTTCTTCTTTGATTTCATTTTCTCCACCTCCACCACCATGTCCTACTAGCTCAGAGGTTGAACCACTACCTATTGCCTCTTCTCTAAGTTTATCGTTAGCCAAGTTGGGGCTCTTATTGGTGTAGACATTTTTTGTTTTTCTCTCAAAGCCTCCTTTGTTTTATCTTTATTGTTTCCTGTGTTCCAATCACTCTTGAGGAGGAAACCCTTTCTTTATCAAATCTTTCTTGCTTGACCTTTTCCTTCTCAACCTATCTTTGCACATTGCCTATTAACTCTCATTGCTCCTCTTTAGTGAACACATGCTTGGTATCCTCTTCCTTTTCCTCCTCTCTAGGGTTGAGTAACTCCTCATGGAGTTCCTAATTATCTTGTTTCTAATCCCCATGTTACTAAAAGTCAATATCCTATGCTAGCTTTTTCTCCTCTAAGTGTGTACCTCTACGATATTCATGTGGTATATCCACCTAATCGCTCTACTTCTCATCATGTTCTATGTTAGATTGAGGAGGAGATTCTTCTAGCTCAATAACACATGTCTCTTCTATAGATTCTTGTACCAATTTAGTAGCTATGGCAGTAGTGGTGGGCTCAATTGTAGTAGTCTCCTCTATTGGGTAGACTTGAGCAATTGAAATCACTCCAAGTTTGAAGACTAATCCTTCTAAGGTAGCCTTGTAAGTAGTTGATTCCATTTGGACAACTTATACTACCTTCTCAATTTTTGACTCTATCTCCTCAGTAGCCTAATCTAGTATATTTTCCTTCATCTTTTTCCTCTTATATTCCACTTGGATTAATGTAGAGAAGGTTTTTTTGGCTGACCCTTTTCTTAGCGGATACTCATTTACCGTGGTAGTTATTAATCTAAATCTCCAACCATGAGTTGATTGTATCCACCACTTTAATGTAAATTTCATCAATTGAGGGGTCTTCCCTCTTTGACTAATCAGTGGGATCCAATGATCTTGTGCTTACTTTCTCTATATCATACATAGGATCCAAGGTATGCCTTTAATCTGAAAATGCTTTTGGGATATCATCCCTTATGTTGAATTATTTCATCTAAGGGATTGTTAGTCTATCGTAAACCCAATTTTTAACCTCAAAATCATCTTGAAGGTCTTCCCAAAAGTCTTCAATATTGGGTTGGTGATGAGGGAACATTGAGGCACTAAGGCCCATTGTACCCTTAGGATCAAAATTGTCTCATGCTTCATACTACCTCAGGTTGATAGTTTGTAGTTCCTCAATAGCTATCTTTGTAGCTATGATAGATGGGCATGAATAGTACCCTAGCTAAATTGGATACTTTAGTCCTCCATCTTTGTTCTTGTCAGAGAACTTCATATTTACATCCAACATCTATCTAGAAAAATCAATCAAAAGAAGCTTGACACTATACTGATTTGGAAGCAATAATGGTGCCTTGTTAAATCCAAAATCCTTATGTAGGTTAACTTGGGGAACTAGATGAACCACTATCCCTATTCACTTACTAAAGTGATTTCTTCCTTTGTCATCTAGAAGCTTGAATCCCCTATCAATTGATTGATTATTGGGTATAGGAAGGCATCATTGACATGTTTGAAGTGTTTCTCAACTTCCTTTTACTCCAAATGGGTGTATAATTCCCACACCTTGCTTTCTCTTGGGGCTTCTCCCTTGATTCCCTTTGTTGTCAAGCTTGGAAAATTACCAACTCTTTCTACCAAATAAACCACATAAGATTACATAAAGAATTTCTTGCTATCCCTAACCATCGTGATTTATGCATGAATTACATTGGCGAAAATTTATCCCTAATCTAGAAATATTTTACCTTTTAGAATTATGTCGATGAAATGGAACATCCAAGAGTCATAAGTTTTGGAATTCTCCTTACCAAGTGCTCTTGACAAAAGAGTGATGATATCCCCTACTTTAGGATATACATTTGACCTCTTAAGCTTGGTAGAAATATTTTCAATTGACTTTATCTCTGTCTTAATCCACCTCTTATTTAGGTGACCTTGATTTCCACTTATGTCCTTTTGATATTCTTGAATTAAGTTTTCTTCTGATACCATATTTAGGTGAGCATAGGGAGGAAATTCAAACACTATTCTAATCATTGATGTTAACAAGTCAATGATATCCATACAAAAAGGGTCATAACACTTCCTCTACACTAGATTATAGGTTGTTTCTATTACTAGAATGAATTTTGGGTATTGAACTACAATAGGGAATGATGCTACATGAGCTATTCCTAAACTAGCTATCTTTTGGGCCCTTGGAGAAGCATCAGTTAAAAAGGTATCTTCCTTGAAGGAATTCATATCCATATGCCTCAACTCTATGTTTGTTATCTTCATAACTTGAGATGTGAATTTGGAGACACTAGGGACTCCTTGAAACTTGTACTTCATAGTTAATGACAACTTATTTTCCTTAGTCCTCTTAGCATTTAGTTCTCTTTGTGCACCCTCAAGACTAGAATATCCACTTGAATTAGAAATTTATATGACCTAGGAGAAGAGAAAAAAATATTTGTAAGAATCCATGATAAATTCATGGAGGAAACTTGGCTTAAAAGAGAGTTTGACGATATGTCCTTTTGGGTTCTGAAACCCTATAGGAACCTCTAGTTTACTAGGTTTTTTCAAGATAATAGTAGGAATTAGGATCCCATTTGGACTTGGAACTTTTCAATAAAAAGTTCAATCAAGACTTGAAAACCTGATGGAACTTCATTCTTAATAGGAGGAAGTCAGGATCAAAAACAACTTCAGGATTTAAAACTTTATTTATAAAATATGGTCAAGATTCACAATCCTGACCGGAATGGACATTTACGGGAGTCAGGATCTAAAAAAAACATTGGATCATTGCTAGGGATTTCCGTACAAGTTTTGGAAACCAAGATGAACATATCATCAATCATGGTCCAATCGAGACTTCAAACATCGATTTGATCTTTGTGTAATTGGGATTGGAGACTCATTTCAATTTAGGTCATTAATCCTTTCAATCTGATTGGGACTTGGGATCCTAAATGGTGATGAGGTAGATGCCTTCACATTTTGGAAAGCTCAAAGTACTAAGGCCTTGGGCCAATTTTAGCTATGGTGCCTGGTAGAAATCAAGACTCGGGATAGACTTTGGTCTTGAGTTGAAAGTCTCTTGTAGGAACTTGGAACCCTGACAAGATCTCCATGGCAGGGATCAGGAATGGACAAGGGATTCCAACTTTACAAGAAAAGTGTCCTTTTGGATTTTTGAAACTTAAAAGGACTAGAGGGAATTTTAGGAAAAATGAAGAAAAAATTAGTAGGTTTTGGTTGTGAGTATCGATAGCGAGAAAGGATATCAGGTTCAGAAAAATTTTCAAGGATGACCTTTCAAGTTTCAAAAACCTAAAATGATGGTTTCAATTTTAAGGCCAAGTTTAGGTAATTTCACTAAAAACCCTAGATAAAAACTAGGGAACACTAGGGTTTCAAAACCTTGAAAGATTAAGGCGTGTTGGGATTTCAAATATTGATAGAGAGAAAGGGTGGAAACTTAATTCACAACCCCAAAAAGGGAAACCCTAGAATGAGGGAAAACTAGGCCCAAAATGAGCCACATGTAAACACACAACAAAAACAAATAAAAGAAAAGAAAAATGAGGATAAAACCACATGAAAGAAAATGAAAAACAAACAAAACAAAAAATAGAATAAACCAGACAAAAGAAACAATAAAATCAACTTGGAACATGATAAGGAAAGGAATCCAGAGATAATTTAACCACATAACACTCCAAACACCTCTAATTCTTCTCTTTCATACTCAAAATCCTTGAACTTGATTATGAAATTGCAATTACAAGAGAGATTTCAAGAAAAGGCACTTTAAATCTCTCTCGTGTGCGTGATAACCCTACTATCATTAATGTGGTGCTTGTTCAAGATTCATGGATGAAAATGAAATTCAATATTTATCATGAAAAGGTCCACTATTTGATCAGGGTTTTGATCCCCGAATGGCTCTAGGAAGGTAAACCAAACAAAGATGAACAAAGGAGGATCAAGAAGAGAAAATGGATTTGGACCAAACTATACACAATCCAAAATCCATTTCTATTCCCAAGTCTCGACAAAAAGACAAAGCAGGGTTGGGGATCCAAATTAGATTTGAACTAATTACAAAAAAAAATTGAAGTCTGATTCAGGACTCAAAGCCTAATGAGACATGGAACAAATTGGGTCTAGGAAACCAAATCAAATTCATACTTTTTACAAAAAGGTTCAAAGTTTAATTCAGAACTTGAAACTCAACAAGAAACGAAAGGAAAAAGAGTCTAAGAGGATAAAATCTCCCAAGGCCAAGAGACAACACAAGGTAGAAAGGAAAAGGGGGCCTGGGAAAAAGAAAAATCCTAGGACCAAAAAGAAAGGAAAAAACCCAAGGAAAGAAAACAAAGAAAAAACAAAGGAAAATACCAAAAAACAAAAAAGGGGGACCCATTTTGAACCAAAGGGAAAATGGAGATGGGTATGTAGGGCATACCAAATGGTGACTTCCCCGAGATTTTCAAAAAAATGAAGTATTCAATCACCCTAGAATCTTTAGTTTATGACCATTTTAACTTGGTACAACTGGCCTACATAAGTGAGAGTGAGCTAAAACCTCAAATAGGGTCCTAATGAAAAATTCCAAATCCATGTGTGTGCGCATTTGATAAATTCCCTCCTCTAAAGACTTGGATATTCCCAAAATAATGATACAAATACCTAAGCCACATAGAGTGGGTCATACTGTTATCATGCAAGGATATTGAATCCTGGGCGATGTTGATTCACTACTAGTCAAGTGTCCATTTCCCAGATGGAGATAACTCTAGTTTCTTTTGAACATAGCTCTACTACTAGTCAGGCATCCATAGCCTTGGTAGAGATATTGGATCACCCATATTGATTGATTATTTCTTTTATAACTTTCTTTTCATTCTGTTTTATCAACTTTGACACTTATGTATTGATACTTCTTTTATGCTTCTCTTAGTTCTTGGAGAAGAATCCCAAAAAATAGGTTTGAAACCACTGTGCACATCATGATAGCAGTATGACTCCAAATTTTTTACTCAAAGAAAAGATGTAACCATTTTGGGAGCAACTATGCCTCAAGGGTTTTAATGATTCATTTCATTGAATAATGGATTCTTTCATTGTTCACAAGGCCATTATAAGTGTTTTCATGTTTTGTAGATTTTTGTATTTCTGTCAGAACAACCTTAAATCATAAATTCTAAGACAAAAGTGTAGACACTAAAAAATGTTCTGAATGATATCATGCACTCAAAACATGTTTACTAACATCATTTCCTTTGAAACCCATTCTCTTTTTGCTTAATTGATTAAATTAGCCTAGCTATTTAATTAGTTATGTCATTTTTGTCTATTAATCTAATTTATTAAATCAGGTTAATTCACCCTCTTTCATGCTAATATTTCATCTCATTAAATTAAATAAATCAACATAATCAATTTAATTCCCTAAGTCTTCTAATTTAATTAAATAACCCTAAGTTATTTAATTAAATGTCATTTCATCTCTCCCCCATTCATTAAATCATTTAATTTAATGAAAGTCACTTTATTCCTCTAAATCCCCTAATTGTGTAATTAAACCTTGTTTAACTAACAATTAAACTAATTTCCTTCCAAAAGTGGAATATTCCCATGGAGTATTCCTTATCCTCATTTTTTCATAATTAAAACTTTGTTTTAATTTTTAAATTAACCTTTTCTCATCCATGAGAATATTCCAAAGGGAATATTCTTTCTCCTCCAATCATTTGATAAAGGGACATTCTCACTTGGCTTCAATTGCAAGCTATCTTTTAACCTCTTGAGCAAGTCACCTTGTGACCTATGTGTAGGTCAAAAGTGTGTTTGTTTGGAACAAATGTGAGCCCTTGATTAATTCTCATCTTGCATTCTCATCCGTTGATGAGAATCCATGATCCATGCCTCTTCTTCCTTCCAGCCTTGACCGTTGATTAATATTTTCGATCTCAACCCTCCATTTCTCATTTTCTCTTTTATAAATAGAACTGTATTTGGAGACAAATGGATCTATCTTTCAATTTCAAACTTATGTTGTTGAATTAACTTGCAATCACAATCATATTTTACTCACTTTTAGCTTTTTTTAGTTCATTTTTAGTTGCATAATATCTTAAGACATCCATTAATGGCTTCCATGCATCCATCTTAGCTTGTTTATAAATTAGGGTTTCCATATTTTAGTTTAGAATTAGCTTAGATTAGCTTAGAAATTGCATAGTTAGATCAATTTTAGCATCAAATCATGTTAATTTTAGCATAAATCAAGTTTTAATCCATTTCATCACAATGGTTTCATCAATTCTCTTCCATAGAATCGATTGAAACAGGCTCACTGATCACGAGATTGGGAAAGGGTCATTGTTCCACATCAACATGACACCAATTCCAAAACAAGATAAGTTTCAAATGGGTTAGAGTATGAATTTAACTATTTTCATAGTTTACAATTTTTAGTTTTAATACATGCTTAGTTTAACTTTCAATTTGAATGATCTTGTTTGGTAGGCTGAGTTTTAGTTGACCAATTGTACTTTGATTCATCATGGATCAAGCATAATCAACCCACCTTGACAATCCTCATCTTACATTTTAGTGCTAGAAGGAGGGAAAAACCGATAATTTAATCAAATTTTAGCTCAATTTTTGTTCATCTATTTTGTTGCAGGTTACAATGACACCCAAATCACAAACAATGACGCTTTTTGAAGAGCGTCACCATATAGCAACATTATCATAATTTGAAACACCAATGCCGATTAAATGCACTGCCATTGATTTAAATATGGCGACGTCAATTTAATATAGAGGTATCAAAAAAATTCAAATGACGACACTCATGGAGTTCAAATCGCGATGCTCCAAATCCCGATGCTATCATGCTCACTATTTCTGCTGCAGAGCAATGCCCATTTTACCAGAGTGATGCCCAAACTTCAAATCACAACACTATAGTGTTCAACAATGCCCAATTCTGGTAAGAAGTTTTTTGATCATTTTTTCGACATGTGCTTTAATTTCCTTGATTTATTTGATCACTAACACACTTCTAATTGTATTCTGGTTGTTAGACTAACATGGTTTTGTAGGTTGAATGATATGGAGCTAATTGAAGAAATTTTTCCTATCTTGAAATTTTATGATGGTATCAAGCATTTAACGCTTTGGGGCAATTATAACCCAAATTTTCATGCTTTCTACTCTTTTTTTAGGACCTCACTAGATTTCAATTAGGAATGCTCAAATGGGACTAAAATTGAACCCTCACTTCATCATTTTTAATTGGGTTTAAAATTGAACAAGACAACTTCATATTTCATTTAGTGCTTAAAACAAACTCATCAATTCTTTGAGGTGTTAAAATTTACAACCGTTTGCTATATTTTGTGATTTACAATGTTGTTATTGAATGCATATGAAATTATCTCGTGCCATTTGGTGACCTTGAGAAACATAAAAATTATTTAACACTTTAGAAAATCACCTACATATTTCATTTGGATTAAAACTGAACCCCTTTGTGAGTGTGAGAAAAAGATGTGGCGTGTGCTCTCTCTTTGTTCATGCAAGCAAAGATGATTGAACTACAAACATACTTCCTTGCTATTGTTTATCTTTAAAGGGCCTACCTCCCCACTTTGAAAGGAGGGAACGACCCAAGTGGTAATGAACTAAAGCCAAGTTCTTCCAAACCATGATATAAATGTGTGGTTGCAATGAAAATTGTGATCAATGGGATGTGGTGCATGATAGCTCTCCCCCAACATCTGTATGATGCGTAAAGCTCTTGTTCTAAGGGTTGGGAGACCTCTTGAGGGAGTTTATCATTGCACCCCCTAAACTAGAAGCCCTTATTATGAACTTGTATTTAGAATCCAAAATCCTTAATACTTTTTGGTGCAAGAACGATTGTTCTGATGCCATCCCACATTCTTACTATTCAATTGTAGAAATAGAAAAATCCTTTTGATCTTCATATTTTAAGGAGTTTGAGATTTGGTGGTCCCGAGAATTGTGTGTCGAGAAAGGGGGAGTCAGTATCACTAAATCTCTAACTGTTCACATTGTTTAGTTTTTGGAAAAATCCAAGTGGGAATTCAACAAGTATATCCATTTCTGAAATGTGCCCCTTACTTTTTTCTTGAAATTTATTGATAAAAAATATAGCAAAGCACCAATGATTAGCGTTAGGCCCAAAAGAAAACCAACTTGAGGTAACCTTCACCAAGATCCTATTGAAGGAGAGGTGATAGCATATGGTGATGGGATCGTTAGCAGTACTGAACTAAAACTACAAACTAAAATGAAATAGCAAGCGGTGATCTAACCATGAGAAATCCATACTACCACTTGTTTAGTGGAGGGAAGATATTACAATGAAATATTAATTCATCTACAACAATAGGCATCCACTAAGCTATGGGAATACTCCACTTATTCAATGGGTGAGATATGAGAGGTGCAGTTTGTTCTTTCCTCCACACTGGCGGTAAACCAACCAGGGGTTACAATGTTTGAAATTAAACATAAAGTAAATGCATAAATAAAATGACTGGATTAGTACTACTGTTTACAATCTTACAATGCAAATTATCTACAAATTACAAGTGTTATTGCAGTAGAGTCAAAGAAAAATGAAGGAATATGTTTTCTCCAACTTCTAATCTTCTCAATTGCTAAAACACAAGCCAAAATTTGAACTACTGAAAATTTGATATAAAAACCAGCAAACTGTAAACTCATTACCAGTAAGCTAGTAGATCACTAAAATGCTCATATCTCCTTCAATACTTAACCAAATGACACCAAATCAAATGAAAATTAAATCTAGATGAAGGGAAACCAAGAAAAAATCAGCAAACAACAACAAAGCCCTTCAAATTATTATGCATGCTTCCCAAAGTAAATTTTGGAAATAAAAAACCCTCCTTAACAAGGGCGACTAGCTCTAGAAAATTAGATACACCAAAATAAAATCTGAAACTTGCTGCAAGGGGGCGCCCAAGGTAGGAAAAAAGATTTAATCAATACCCAGAATGAAATAAAAATCATACAAGGAGCTATGAATGAAAATCTGCTTTAGCTATGCTCCAACTAGCAACCTCTAAATAGAAATTATCATCAAGATCTTCAACAATGGAGCTTAATCTGCAATCTCTGTGTGAGAAGTAGTCACATATCTAGCTAGGGGTTATCTTTGAAACACGAAACTGAATCCTTGAAACTTTGCTAGGAGGTATGCATTACTCGAAGCCATAAATTTGAAGCCATTCCGACAACAATTCTATGTAATAAACAATAGATGCCAAATGAAAGAGCAAAGTCCTTCTTAAATAGAATTTGAGGTGACTCTTCAACTTCCTTCTTTTCCCTCCAAAAGGGATGCCCAAGATATTTTGAAATGTTTTCTTTTTAAAATATAATTAATTCTCCCTCTTCTAGGCATTCAAGGCTCATGAGCATTTAATATATTTCATAAAATATTTAATTATCTCACTTGAGGCGTCCACCCTCAAAGCCCACCTGTTAAAACAACCTCAAGTCATTCAGTTAGGTTAAGGTCCCAAAATGATATTAGAACATTAAATGACTTAAATAAATCATTTTACCAAAATGAGCCTCAAAATGCTGAAAGCCAAATATGCTCCAAACTGCACTACCTGAAATGGAAACTAAGATGATTGCTGATGCTACTGCCCAAGATGGAATTGCTAGAAATAGAGCTTACTAAAAATAGTAAACTCTAAAAAATTTCCCAATGTATCTGCATGTCATATTACTACGAAGCTCTCTGAAAACCAGAAAGGATCCACAAACCAAATCTCGAAACTCCAATGTGCAACCTTCCAAAAATGCCAAAAATAGAAAGATGACACTGCCATAAATATAACTTACTAAAAATAGCATACTGCTAAAAATAGTAAGTTGTTCCAAACTCATTTTAAACACAAACTAGGCAACCATTGTGACTTACTAAAAATAGTAAGTGTCGAGAAAGGTTGCCAGATGGAGATGCATGTTACACCATTCTGAAGCTCTTCAAAAACCCAGAAAACTCCACCAAAACATGCATCAAAATCTCTTACATGCAAACCTTCAAAAATGCATCAAAAACCTCCTATAAAATAGGAAACCCTAATTTTACCTCTGATGAGCTTATGGGCTTCTGAAAATAGGCTATCAATCACATAAGAGTGTATGGCTAAAATGGGTACATTACAGTCCACCCTTCCCAAAATTGCTTGTCCTCAAGCAATGCCACAACACTCCAAACTGATCCCACCAAACATATAGGATCCTGGGCTCCCATGTCGATCTCTGAAAAACCCCACCATGCTGATGTTGCTCCACTCTGATCATACAAATGAAAACATTTCTCTAGAACTGCACAAATGATCCCTACAACCTCAAAGAGATAACATGCCTGACATTCAAACTTAAAAGCATGGAAGGATTTGAATCAAAATCTAGTAGCATCTCATACCCCATAAAATCTGAGGAATAATCTTCTTCTATGTCAATGCCAATCACCATTCTGAGAACAAAGAAGATTAATCTAAACTACTCAAAAATATTCACATCAACTTAACTCCTCAAAGCATCAAACCAAATCACAACAACAAATGTAACTCTGTCATAGCTATTTGCAAAGGAAAACACAACTCTTTGCAAAGTCATAGCAGCTGCATCTAGAAAGATCCTTAGGGATGTTTAATGCTTGCTCTGAGTATTTCTAACATATTCAAGAAATTCTCTAAAAACTTCCACCAATCTCTTCTCAAAAAATTGAACCAAATCAAGCAATGGTTAATTGCCCCAAACACTAGTGCAAGAGATTGAACAAAGAAAACCACTGGCAAAGAACTTAAACACCATCCAAGTCTGATCCATAGAACTATGAAACATTATTGCCCACTTTTAAGGTCAAAAACCATCATTGATAAGAGATTGTGAAGAGAAAATATGGGTTTACAAGCTAACCACCAAGTCAAGAATGAAAGACTCAACATTAGATTTCAAACAAATCTGCAAACAAGAGTAAGAATAGCTGCTGCAATATTGAAAATCCACACTCATTTTGACCAAATTGCTCAAACATAAGGTTGGAAACACCCACTCTAATTGTAGACACCAAAAATTGGTCTAGGCCTATGACACCATTTTCGACATAATTCTCATCTTCATGGTCATGATTAAATAATGTTAATTATTTAATTATTTTCTAAAGTCACCTATCCTCTATTAATTAAATAACTTTAATTATTTAATTAATTCATTATTACCTTTATTTCAATCTTGATTAATTAAATAAATATTATCTATTTAATTACGTGATAATTAATTAATCCTCTTTCTAAAATTAAATAAATTATTATTTAATTAACCCTCATCACATTTTCAACTATAATTAAATAATCATTTCAAATTATTTAATTATTCTTTAACTTTTTCTCCAGTCAATTAAATAAATCTATATTTATTTAATTTAATTTAATCTCTGAATTTTGAATGTTGAATTAAATAACCATTTATTTCATAAAAAAAATTATTCTTGGTATATTCCTCTGTAGTTAGATAATCACTTAGTTATCTAATTAGTCATTTACCACTTAAGTCAAGATTTAAACAAATCAGTTAGTCATCTCCTAATTTAACATCTGATTATTTTTTATGAACAAACCTTCTAGTTTAATCAGTCAATTATCTAGTTTTAATTCTTCTGTGTACAAAATTTTATTTATTTAATTAATTCATTCGTGTGTTGGAACAGATCGTTTCTTCTTTATCTTTTACATGCAGTCATTATTCTTCTAAATTTTGAATAGTTTCAACTAAAGATTAAATTATTATTTAATTTAATCTCCATCAGTTATGCTTTTTCACTCATGTTGTTACTGACACTAAATCTCTATCGCATGTCATCCTTTAATCTCAGTCATCGATCTATTTTTGAATCTAAGCCGGTCATTCGAAAATCAATTTTCTATAAATTGGCTTGACCTTCGTCATTATTCCTCCTCCCAAAATCTTTATACTTTTAGTAAGCGACTTTAAGGATATTTGATATTTTTCTAAATCATTATCAATAGGCCATATTTGCATACTTAAGAAATCCGAGGGCAATTATTATACAATGACAAAATGGAGAAGTGCAATAAAGGTGACTCATGGAATGGATGAAAAATTTGGTGAGATTGTTCCTTTGTTCTTTTATTTATGATTTTAATTCCATTGTTCTTTGTTGTTGGTGTTGGGTTTCAATGGCGGAATATCTAAAGCTAAATGCAGATTTTATCAAATAAACCAGAAGTACAACACACAGAAAAATAACACAGAGAATTTAACGTGGTTCACCCAATGTGGGCTACATCCACCAAACCGCAGCCATCCAATGATTTCATTAACCAGTGTAAAACCCTATTACAATATCGCGAATAATCCCTTGTTTCTTATAATACTGTAACTCTATCCTAAACCCTTTATAAATTAGGGTTATACAAAATCGGGGATATTTCCCTTTTTTGTGATTTTTCCCTTTTTCAGTGTACAGTATAGAATGATCAGTCGCCACATACCAACAATCTCCCACTTGGAGACTGAACCTGGACGACACTGCTGCACTTACAGCTCCCACTGGAAATAAGCACCTTGGATCCTGCTGCTTTCTTATACTTTAATTCAACCTTGAAGGCCAACCGAAGCTGAAGAGGAGCTCAGCTTCTCCCTTATCACCGCCTTAGTAAACATATCCGCTGGATTTACATCTGTATGTATCTTTTCCAACTTTACCTGTCCATCCTCCATCACTGACCGAATGAAATGATACCTCAACTGTATGTGTTTGGTTTTAGAGTGCAAAGCAGAATTCTTTGCAAGATGTATAGCACTCTGGCTGTCTGTAAACAAGTAATTTTCAGCCTATTGTTTTCCCAACTCTTCCATGAAAAGTTGCATCCATATCATCTCTTTTGCTGCCTCTGTTGCAGCCACATACTCTGCCTCTGTGGTGGATAAAGCAACCACCTTTTGCAATCGAGATATCCAACTTACTACTGTCCCACCAACGGTAAATACATAACTTGTGGTACGCTGCCTAGTATCAATATCC